>JBCAMP010000198.1:0-19325 GCA_039654775.1 Spinibarbus caldwelli | reverse complement strand
GACCTTCAATGCACAGAATCACTAGGTTAGACCTTTTTAAGAACACTAAGTGTTTGTGTTAATGAAAGTAAGCAAACGAAGGCCGCAGATGCTGAAAAGCTTCTTTCTCAGTGAGAGAAAGGTGGTCAATGCAATTTTTAGAGCAATGCTTCAATACATGAAAGATGTTTCTTTCTCACAAAATGAAATATCTGCAATGCAGAAGACAGATTTTCATGTTTTAGACCTTTTTTGCAGAGCAAGTTATGGTAGAGCTTCAATGCATAGAATCACTAGTTTAGAGCTTCTAAGAACACTAAATGCTGTGTTAGTGAAACTAAGTACATGAAGAGACTACAAGACCACAGATATTGAAAATCTTCTTTCTCAGTGAAAGGTGCAATTGTAAGAGCAAAGGTTAAGTACATGAAAGATGTTTTTTTCTCATGAAATGAAATGTTCTTTGCAATCCAGAAGACAGATTTTCATGTTTTAGATATTTTTTGCAGAGCAAGTTATGTTAGAGCTTCAATGCACAGAATCAGTAGATTAGAGCTTCAAAGAACACTAAATGCCATGTTAGTGAAACTAAGCAAATGAAGAGACTACAAGTCCACAGATGTTGAAAAGCTTCTTTCTCAGTGACAGAAAGGTGGTTAATGCAACTTTAAGAGCAAATCTTAACTACATGAAAGACGTTTCTTTCTCATGAAATGAAATGTTATGTGCAATGCAGAAGACAGATTTTCAGGTCTTTAAACTTTTTTTGCAGTGTAAGTTATGTTAGAGCTTCAACGCACAGAATCACTAGTTTAGAGCTTCTAAGAACACTAAATGCTGTGTTAGTGAAACTTAGCAAATAAAGAGACTACAAGGCCACAGATGCTGAAAAGCTTCGTTCTCAGTGAGAGAAAGGTGGTCAATGCAGTTTTTAGAGCAAATCTTAACTATATGAAAGATGTTTCTTTCTCATGAAATGAAATGTTGTTTGCAAATGCAGAAGACAGATTTTCATGTTTTAGAACTTTTTTGCAGGAAAAAAATATTATAATAGAGCTTCTTAGCAAATAAAGAGACTACAAGGCCACAGATGCTGAAAAGCTTCGTTCTCAGTGAGAGAAAGGTGGTCAATGCAATTTTTAGAGCAATGCTTAAGTACATGAAAGATGTTTCTTTCTCACGAAATGAAATATCTGCGATGCAGAAGACAGATTTTCATATTTTAGAGCTTTTTTGCAGAGCAAGTTATGGTAGAGCTTCAATGCATAGAATCACTAGTTTAGAGCTTCTAAGAACACTAAATGCTGTGTTAGTGAAACTAAGTAACTGAAGAGACTACAAGGCCACAGATGCTGAAAATCTTCTTTCTCAGTGAAAGGTGGTTAATGCAATTGTAAGAGCAAAGGTTAAGTACATGAAAGATGTTTCTTTCTCACGAAATGAAATATCTGCAATGCAGAAGACAGATTTTCATGTTTCAGAGCTTTTTTGTAGAGAAAAAATTATACTAGACCTTCAATGCACAGAATCACTAGGTTAGACCTTTTTAAGAACACTAAGTGTTTGTGTTAGTGAAACTAATCAAATGAAGGCCACAGATGCTGAAAAGCATTTTTGTCAGTGAGAGAAAGGTGGTCAATGCAATTTTTAGATCAATGCTTCAATACATGAAAGATGTTTCTTTCTCACGAAATGAAATATCTGCAATGCAGAAGACAGATTTTCATGTTTTAGAGCTTTTTTGCAGAGCAAGTTATGGTAGAGCTTCAATGCATAGAATCACTAGTTTAGAGCTTCTAAGAACACTAAATGCTGTGTTAGTGAAACTAAGTACATGAAGAGACTACAAGACCACAGATATTGAAAATCTTCTTTCTCAGTGAAAGGTGCAATTGTAAGAGCAAAGGTTAAGTACATGAAAGATGTTTTTTTCTCATGAAATGAAATGTTCTTTGCAATGCAGAAGACAGAGTTTCATGTTTTAGATCTTCTTTGCAGAGAAAAAAAATTATATTAGAGCTTCAATGCACAGAATCACTAGGTTAGAGCTTCTAAGAACACTAAATACTGTGTTAGTGAAACTAAGCACATGAAGGCCACAGATGCTGAAAAGCTTCTTTGTCAGTGAGAGAAATGTGGTTAACGCAACTTTAAGTTCAAATCTTAACTACATGAAAGACGTTTCTTTCTCATGAAATGAAATGTTCCTTGCAATGCAGAAGACAGATTTTCATGTTTTAGAACTTTTTTGCAGAGCAAGTTATGTTAGAGCTTCAATGCACAGAATCAGTAGATTAGAGCTTCAAAGAACACTAAATGCCATGTTAGTGAAACTAAGCAAATGAAGAGACTACAAGTCCACAGATGTTGAAAAGCTTCTTTCTCAGTGACAGAAAGGTGGTTAATGCAACATTAAGAGCAAATATTAACTACATGAAAGACGTTTCTTTCTCATGAAATGAAATTTATGTGCAATGCAGAAGACAGATTTTCAGGTCTTTAAACTTTTTTTGCAGTGTAAGTTATGTTAGAGCTTCAACGCACAGAATCACTAGTATAGAGCTTCTAAGAACACTAAATGCTGTGTTAGTGAAACTTAGCAAATAAAGAGACTACAAGGCCACAGATGCTGAAAAGCTTCGTTCTCAGTGAAAGGTGGTTAATGCAATTGTAAGAGCAAAGGTTGAGTACATGAAAGGTGTTTCTTTCTCACAAAATGAAATATCTGCGATGCAGAAGACAGATTTTCATATTTTAGAGCTTTTTTGCAAGGCAAGTTATGGTAGAGCTTCAATGCATAGAAGCGCTAGTTTAGAGCTTCTAAGAACACTAAATGCTGTGTTAGTGAAACTAAGTAACTGAAGAGACTACAAGGCCACAGATGCTGAAGATCTTCTTTCTCAGTGAAAGGTGGTTAATGCAATTGTAAGAGCAAAGGTTGAGTACATGAAAGGTGTTTCTTTCTCACAAAATGAAATATCTGCAATGCAGAAGACAGATTTTCATGTTTCAGAGCTTTTTTGTAGAGAAAAATTTATACTAGAGCTTCAATGCACAGAATCACTAGGTTAGACCTTTTTAAGAACACTAAGTGTTTGTGTAAGTGAAAGTAAGCAAACGAAGGCCGCAGATGCTGAAAAGCTTCTTTCTCAGCGAGAGAAAGGTGGTCAATACAATTTTTAGAGCAAATCTTAACTACATGAAAGATGTTTCTTTCACATGGAATAAAATGTTATGTGCAATGCAGAAGACAGATTTTCATGTTTTAGAGCTTTTTTGCAGTGCACGTAATGGTACAGCTTCAATGCACAGAAACACTAGATTTAGAGCTTCTAAGAACACTAAATGCTGTGTTAGTGAAACTAAGCAAATGAAGAGACTACAAGTCCACAGATGCTGAAAAGCTTCTTTCTCAATGAGAGAATTGTGGTAAATGCAATTTTAAGAGCAAAGTTTAAGTACATGAAAGATGTTTTTTTTTTCTCATGATATGGAATGTTTTTCGCAATGCAGAAGAGATTTCCATGTGTTAGCTCTTTTTTGCAGAGCAAGTTATGTTAGAGCTTCAATGCACAGAATTACTAGTTTAGAGCTTCTAAGAACACTAATTGCTGTGTTAGTGAAACTAAGCAAATGAAGAGACTACAAGGCCACAGATGCTGAAAAGCTTCTTTCTCAGTGACAGAAAGGTGGTTAATGCAACTTTAAGAGCAAATCTTAACTACATGAAAGACGTTTCTTTCTCATGAAATGAAATGTTATGTGCAATGCAGAAGACAGATTTTCAGGTCTTTAAACTTTTTTTACAGTTTAAGTTATGTTAGAGCTTCAACGCACAGAATCACTAGTTTAGAGCTTCTAAGAACACTAAATGCTGTGTTAGTGAAACTTAGCAAATAAAGAGACTACAAGGCCACAGATGCTGAAAAGCTTCGTTCTCAGTGAGAGAAAGGTGGTCAATGCAATTTTTAGAGCAATGCTTAAGTACATGAAAGATGTTTCTTTCACACGAAATGAAATATCTGCGATGCAGAAGACAGATTTTCATATTTTAGAGCTTTTTTGCAGAGCAAGTTATGGTAGAGCTTCAATGCATAGAATCACTAGTTTAGAGCTTCTAAGAACACTAAATGCTGTGTTAGTGAAACTAAGTAACTGAAGAGACTACAAGGCCACAGATGCTGAAAATCTTCTTTCTCAGTGAGAGGAAGGTGGTTAATGCAATTTTAAGAGCAAAGCTTAAGTACATGAAAGCTGTTTCTTTCTCATGAAATGAAATGTTATTTGCAATGCAGCGACAGATTTTCATGTTTTAGAGCTTTTTTGCAGAAAAAAAATTATGATAGAACTTCAAAGCACAGAATCACTAGTTTAGAGCTTCTAAGAACACTAAATGCTGTGGTACTGAAACTATGCAAATGAAGAGACTACAAGTCCACAGATGCTGAAAAGCTTCTTTCTAAGTGAGAGGAAGGTGGTTAATGCAATTTTAAGAGCAAAGCTTAAGTACATGAAAGATGTTTCTTTCTCATGAAATGAAATGTTGTTTGCAATGCAGAAGACAGATTTTCATGTTTTAGAACTTGTTTGCAGAAAAAAAAATATTATAATAGAGCTTCTTACGTAGCAAATTATGAGACAACAAGGCCACAGATGCTGAAAAGCTTCGTTCTCAGTGAGAGAAAGGTGGTCAATGCAATTTTTAGAGCAATGCTTAAGTACATGAAAGATGTTTCTTTCTCACGAAATGAAATATCTGCAATGCAGAAGACAGATTTTCATGTTTTAGAGGTTTTTTGCAGAGCAAGTTTTGTTAGAGCTTCAATGCACAGATCACTAGTTTAGAGCTTCTAAGAACACTAAATGCTGTATTAGTGAAACTAAGAACATGAAGGACACAGATGCTGAAAAGCTTCTTTGTCAGTGAGAGAAATGTGGTTAACGCAACTTTAAGAGCAAATCTTAACTACATGAAAGACGTTTCTTTTTCATGAAATGAAATTTTATGTGCATTGCAAAAGACAGATTTTCAGGTTGTAAAACTTTTTTGCAGTGCAAGTTATATTAGAGCATCAACATACAGAATCACTAGTTTAGAGAGATTCTAAGAACACTAAATGCCGTGTTAGTGAAACTAAGCAAATGAAGAGACTACAAGGCCACAGATGCTGAAAAGCTTCTTCCTAAGGAGAGAAAGGTGGTTAATGCAATTTTAAGAGCAAAGCTTAAGTACAAGAAAGATGTTCCTTTCTCATGAAATGAAATGTTATGTGCAATGCTGAAGACAGATTTTAATGTGTAAGAGCTTGTTTGCAGAGCAAGTTATGTTACAGCTTCAATGCACAGAATCTCTAGTTTAGAGCTTCAAAGAACACTAAATGCCATGTTAGTGAAACTAAGCAAATAAAGAGACATCACAACCACAGATGCTGAAAAGCTTCTTTCTCAGTGAGAGAAAGGTGGTCAATGCAATTTCTAGAGCAAAGCTTAAGTACATGAAAGATGTTTCTTTCTCAGGAAATGAAATATCTGCAATGCAGAAGACAGATTTTCATGTATTAGAGCGTTTTTGCAGTGCACGTTATGTTACAGCTTCAATGCGCATAAACACTAGATTTAGAGCTTCTAAGAACACTAAATGCTGTGTTAGTGAAACTAATCAAATGAAGGCCACAGATGCTGAAAAGCATTTTTATCAGTGAGAGAAAGGTAGTTCATGCAGTTTTAAGAGCAAATCTTAACTACATGAAAGATGTTTCTTTCTCATGGAATGAAATGTTATTTGCAATGCAAGAAGACAGATTTTCATGTTTTAGAGATTTTTTACAGTGCAAGTTATGAACAACTTCAACTCACAGAATCACTAGTTTAGAGCTTCTAAAAACACTAAATGCTGTGTTGGTGAAACTAAGCAAATGAAGAGACTACAAGTTCACAGATGTTGAAAAGCTTCTTTCTCAATGAGAGAATTGTGGTAAATGCAATTTTAAGAGCAAAGTTAGTACATGAAAGATGTTTTTTTTTCTCATGATATGGAATGTTATTTGCAATGCAGAAGAGATTTCCATGTGTTAGCTCTTTTTTGCAGAGCATGTTATGTTAGAGCTTCAATGCACAGAATTACTAGTTTAGAGCTTCTAAGAACACTAATTGCTGTGTCAGTGAAACTAAGCAAATGAAGAGACTACAAGGCCACAGATGCTGAAAAGCTTCTTTCTCAATTTTAAGAGCAAAGCTTAAGTACATGAAAACTGTTTCTTTCTCATGATATGAAATGTTATTTGCAATGCAGAAGACAGATTTTCATGTTTTAGAGCTTTTTTGCAGAAAAAAAAATTATAATAGAGCTTCAAAGCACAGAATCACTAGTTTAGAGCTTCTAAGAAGACTAAATGCTGTGGTAGTGAAACTATGCAAATGAAGAGACTACAAGTCCAAAGATGCTGAAAAGCTTCTTTCTAAGTGAGAGGAAAGTGGTTAATACAATTTTAAGAGCAAAGCTTAAGTACATGAAAGATGTTTCTTTCTCATGAAATGAAATGTTGTTTGCAATGCAGAAGACAGATTTTCATGTTTTAGAACTTTTTTGCAGGAAAAAAATATTATAATAGAGCTTCTTACTTAGCAAATAAAGAAACTACAAGGCAACAGATGCTGAAAAGCTTTTTTCTCAGTGAGAGAAAGGTGGTCAATGCAATTTTTAGAGCAATGCTTAAGTACATGAAAGATGTTTCTTTCTCACGAAATGAAATATCTGCGATGCAGAAGACAGATTTTCATATTTTAGAGCTTTTTTGGAGAGCAAGTTATGGTAGAGCTTCAATGCATAGAATCACTAGTTTAGAGCTTCTAAGAACACTAAATGCTGTGTTAGTGAAACTAAGTAACTGAAGAGACTACAAGGCCACAGATGCTGAAAATCTTCTTTCTCAGTGAAAGGTGGTTAATGCAATTGTAAGAGCAAAGGTTAAGTACATGAAAGATGTTTCTTTCTCACGAAATGAAATATCTGCAATGCAGAAGACAGATTTTCATGTTTCAGAGCTTTTTTCTGGAGAAAAAATTTTACTAGACCTTCAATGCACAGAATCACTAGGTTAGACCTTTTTAAGAACACTAAGTGTTTGTGTTAATGAAAGTAAGCAAACGAAGGCCGCAGATGCTGAAAAGCTTCTTTCTCAGTGAGAGAAAGGTGGTCAATGCAATTTTTAGAGCAATGCTTCAATACATGAAAGATGTTTCTTTCTCACAAAATGAAATATCTGCAATGCAGAAGACAGATTTTCATGTTTTAGACCTTTTTTGCAGAGCAAGTTATGGTAGAGCTTCAATGCATAGAATCACTAGTTTAGAGCTTCTAAGAACACTAAATGCTGTGTTAGTGAAACTAAGTACATGAAGAGACTACAAGACCACAGATATTGAAAATCTTCTTTCTCAGTGAAAGGTGCAATTGTAAGAGCAAAGGTTAAGTACATGAAAGATGTTTTTTTCTCATGAAATGAAATGTTCTTTGCAATCCAGAAGACAGATTTTCATGTTTTAGATATTTTTTGCAGAGCAAGTTATGTTAGAGCTTCAATGCACAGAATCAGTAGATTAGAGCTTCAAAGAACACTAAATGCCATGTTAGTGAAACTAAGCAAATGAAGAGACTACAAGTCCACAGATGTTGAAAAGCTTCTTTCTCAGTGACAGAAAGGTGGTTAATGCAACTTTAAGAGCAAATCTTAACTACATGAAAGACGTTTCTTTCTCATGAAATGAAATGTTATGTGCAATGCAGAAGACAGATTTTCAGGTCTTTAAACTTTTTTTGCAGTGTAAGTTATGTTAGAGCTTCAACGCACAGAATCACTAGTTTAGAGCTTCTAAGAACACTAAATGCTGTGTTAGTGAAACTTAGCAAATAAAGAGACTACAAGGCCACAGATGCTGAAAAGCTTCGTTCTCAGTGAGAGAAAGGTGGGCAATGCAGTTTTTAGAGCAAATCTTAACTATATGAAAGATGTTTCTTTCTCATGAAATGAAATGTTGTTTGCAATGCAGAAGACAGATTTTCATGTTTTAGAACTTTTTTGCAGGAAAAAAATATTATAATAGAGCTTCTTACTTAGCAAATAAAGAGACTACAAGGCCACAGATGCTGAAAAGCTTCGTTCTCAGTGAGAGAAAGGTGGTCAATGCAATTTTTAGAGCAATGCTTAAGTACATGAAAGATGTTTCTTTCTCACGAAATGAAATATCTGCGATGCAGACGACAGATTTTCATATTTTAGAGCTTTTTTGCAGAGCAAGTTATGGTAGAGCTTCAATGCATAGAATCACTAGTTTAGAGCTTCTAAGAACACTAAATGCTGTGTTAGTGAAACTAAGTAACTGAAGAGACTACAAGGCCACAGATGCTGAAAATCTTCTTTCTCAGTGAAAGGTGGTTAATGCAATTGTAAGAGCAAAGGTTAAGTACATGAAAGATGTTTCTTTCTCACGAAATGAAATATCTGCAATGCAGAAGACAGATTTTCATGTTTCAGAGCTTTTTTGTAGAGAAAAAATTATACTCGACCTTCAATGCACAGAATCACTAGGTTAGACCTTTTTAAGAACACTAAGTGTTTGTGTTAGTGAAACTAATCAAATGAAGGCCACAGATGCTGAAAAGCATTTTTGTCAGTGAGAGAAAGGTGGTCAATGCAATTTTTAGATCATTGCTTCAATACATGAAAGATGTTTCTTTCTCACGAAATGAAATATCTGCAATGCAGAAGACAGATTTTCATTTTTTAGAGCTTTTTTGCAGAGCAAGTTATGGTAGAGCTTCAATGCATAGAATCACTAGTTTAGAGCTTCTAAGAACACTAAATGCTGTGTTAGTGAAACTAAGTAACTGAAGAGACTACAAGGCCACAGATGCTGAAAATCTTCTTTCTCAGTGAAAGGTGGTTAATGCAATTGTAAGAGCAAAGGTTAAGTACATGAAAGATGTTTCTTTCTCACGAAATGAAATATCTGCAATGCAGAAGACAGATTTTCATGTTTCAGAGCTTTTTTGTAGAGAAAAAGTTATACTAGACCTTCAATGCACAGAATCACTAGGTTAGACCTTTTTAAGAACACTAAGTGTTTGTGTTAATGAAAGTAAGCAAACGAAGGCCGCAGATGCTGAAAAGCTTCTTTCTCAGTGAGAGAAAGGTGGTCAATGCAATTTTTAGAGCAATGCTTCAAGACATGAAAGATGTTTCTTTCTCACGAAATGAAATATCTGCAATGCAGAAGACAGATTTTCATGTTTTAGAGCTTTTTTGCAGAGCAAGTTATGGTAGAGCTTCAATGCATAGAATCACTAGTTTAGAGCTTCTAAGAACACTAAATGCTGTGTTAGTGAAACTAAGTACATGAAGAGACTACAAGACCACAGATATTGAAAATCTTCTTTCTCAGTGAAAGGTGCAATTGTAAGAGCAAAGGTGAAGTACATGAAAGATGTTTTTTTCTCATGAAATAAAATGTTCTTTGCAATGCAGAAGACAGATTTTCATGTTTTAGATCTTCTTTGCAGAGAAAAAAAATTATACTAGAGCTTCAATACACAGAATCACTAGGTTAGACCTTCTAAGAACACTAAATGCTGTGTTAGAGAAACTAAGCACATGAAGGCCACAGATGCTGAAAAGCTTCTTTGTCAGTGAGAGAAATGTGGTTAACGCAACATTAAGTTCAAATCTTAACTACATGAAAGACGTTTCTTTCTCATGAAATGAAATGTTCCTTGCAATGCAGAAGACAGATTTTCATGTTTTAGAACTTTTTTGCAGAGCAAGTTATGTTAGCGCTTCAATGCACAGAATCAGTAGATTAGAGCTTCAAAGAACACTAAATGCCATGTTAGTGAAACTAAGCAAATGAAGAGACTACAAGTCCATAGATGTTGAAAAGCTTCTTTCTCAGTGACAGAAAGGTGGTTAATGCAACTTTAAGAGCAAATCTTAACTACATGAAAGACGTTTCTTTCTCATGAAATGAAATGTTATGTGCAATGCAGAAGACAGATTTTCAGGTCTTTAAACTTTTTTTGCAGTGTAAGTTATGTTAGAGCTTCAACGCACAGAATCACTAGTTTAGAGCTTCTAAGAACACTAAATGCTGTGTTAGTGAAACTTAGCAAATAAAGAGACTACAAGGCCACAGATGCTGAAAAGCTTCGTTCTCAGTGAGAGAAAGGTGGTCAATGCAGTTTTTAGAGCAAATCTTAACTATATGAAAGATGTTTCTTTCTCAGGAAATGAAATGTTGTTTGCAATGCAGAAGACAGATTTTCATGTTTTAGAACTTTTTTGCAGGAAAAAAATATTATAATAGAGCTTCTTATTTAGCAAATAAAGAGACTACAAGGCCACAGATGCTGAAAAGCTTCGTTCTCAGTGAGAGAAAGGTGGTCAATGCAATTTTTAGAGCAATGCTTAAGTACATGAAATATGTTTCTTTCTCACGAAATGAAATATCTGCGATGCAGAAGACAGATTTTCATATTTTAGAGCTTTTTTGCAGAGCAAGTTATGGTAGAGCTTCAATGCATAGAATCACTAGTTTAGAGCTTCTAAGAACACTAAATGCTGTGTTAGTGAAACTAAGTAACTGAAGAGACTACAAGGCCACAGATGCTGAAAATCTTCTTTCTCAGTGAAAGGTGGTTAATGCAATTGTAAGAGCAAAGGTTAAGTACATGAAAGATGTTTCTTTCTCACGAAATGAAATATCTGCAATGCAGAAGACAGATTTTCATGTTTCAGAGCTTTTTTGTAGAGAAAAAATTATACTAGACCTTCAATGCACAGAATCACTAGGTTAGACCTTTTTAAGAACACTAAGTGTTTGTGTTAGTGAAACTAATCAAATGAAGGCCACAGATGCTGAAAAGCATTTTTGTCAGTGAGAGAAAGGTGGTCAATGCAATTTTTAGATCAATGCTTCAATACATGAAAGATGTTTCTTTCTCACGAAATGAAATATCTGCAATGCAGAAGACAGATTTTCATGTTTTAGAGCTTTTTTGCAGAGCAAGTTATGGTAGAGCTTCAATGCATAGAATCACTAGTTTAGAGCTTCTAAGAACACTAAATGCTGTGTTAGTGAAACTAAGTACATGAAGAGACTACAAGACCACAGATATTGAAAATCTTCTTTCTCAGTGAAAGGTGCAATTGTAAGAGCAAAGGTGAAGTACATGAAAGATGTTTTTTTCTCATGAAATAAAATGTTCTTTGCAATGCAGAAGACAGATTTTCATGTTTTAGATCTTCTTTGCAGAGAAAAAAAATTATACTAGAGCTTCAATACACAGAATCACTAGGTTAGACCTTCTAAGAACACTAAATGCTGTGTTAGAGAAACTAAGCACATGAAGGCCACAGATGCTGAAAAGCTTCTTTGTCAGTGAGAGAAATGTGGTTAACGCAACATTAAGTTCAAATCTTAACTACATGAAAGACGTTTCTTTCTCATGAAATGAAATGTTCCTTGCAATGCAGAAGACAGATTTTCATGTTTTAGAACTTTTTTGCAGAGCAAGTTATGTTAGCGCTTCAATGCACAGAATCAGTAGATTAGAGCTTCAAAGAACACTAAATGCCATGTTAGTGAAACTAAGCAAATGAAGAGACTACAAGTCCATAGATGTTGAAAAGCTTCTTTCTCAGTGACAGAAAGGTGGTTAATGCAACTTTAAGAGCAAATCTTAACTACATGAAAGACGTTTCTTTCTCATGAAATGAAATGTTATGTGCAATGCAGAAGACAGATTTTCAGGTCTTTAAACTTTTTTTGCAGTGTAAGTTATGTTAGAGCTTCAACGCACAGAATCACTAGTTTAGAGCTTCTAAGAACACTAAATGCTGTGTTAGTGAAACTTAGCAAATAAAGAGACTACAAGGCCACAGATGCTGAAAAGCTTCGTTCTCAGTGAGAGAAAGGTGGTCAATGCAGTTTTTAGAGCAAATCTTAACTATATGAAAGATGTTTCTTTCTCAGGAAATGAAATGTTGTTTGCAATGCAGAAGACAGATTTTCATGTTTTAGAACTTTTTTGCAGGAAAAAAATATTATAATAGAGCTTCTTATTTAGCAAATAAAGAGACTACAAGGCCACAGATGCTGAAAAGCTTCGTTCTCAGTGAGAGAAAGGTGGTCAATGCAATTTTTAGAGCAATGCTTAAGTACATGAAATATGTTTCTTTCTCACGAAATGAAATATCTGCGATGCAGAAGACAGATTTTCATATTTTAGAGCTTTTTTGCAGAGCAAGTTATGGTAGAGCTTCAATGCATAGAATCACTAGTTTAGAGCTTCTAAGAACACTAAATGCTGTGTTAGTGAAACTAAGTAACTGAAGAGACTACAAGGCCACAGATGCTGAAAATCTTCTTTCTCAGTGAAAGGTGGTTAATGCAATTGTAAGAGCAAAGGTTAAGTACATGAAAGATGTTTCTTTCTCACGAAATGAAATATCTGCAATGCAGAAGACAGATTTTCATGTTTCAGAGCTTTTTTGTAGAGAAAAAATTATACTAGACCTTCAATGCACAGAATCACTAGGTTAGACCTTTTTAAGAACACTAAGTGTTTGTGTTAGTGAAACTAATCAAATGAAGGCCACAGATGCTGAAAAGCATTTTTGTCAGTGAGAGAAAGGTGGTCAATGCAATTTTTAGATCAATGCTTCAATACATGAAAGATGTTTCTTTCTCACGAAATGAAATATCTGCAATGCAGAAGACAGATTTTCATGTTTTAGAGCTTTTTTGCAGAGCAAGTTATGGTAGAGCTTCAATGCATAGAATCACTAGTTTAGAGCTTCTAAGAACACTAAATGCTGTGTTAGTGAAACTAAGTACATGAAGAGACTACAAGACCACAGATATTGAAAATCTTCTTTCTCAGTGAAAGGTGCAATTATAAGAGCAAAGGTTAAGTACATGAAAGATGTTTTTTTCTCATGAAATGAAATGTTCTTTGCAATGCAGAAGACAGATTTTCATGTTTTAGATCTTCTTTGCAGAGAAAAAAAATTATACTAGAGCTTCAATGCACAGAATCACTAGGTTAGAGCTTCTAAGAACACTAAATGCTGTGTTAGTGAAACTAAGCACATGAAGGCCACAGATGCTGAAAAGCTTCTTTGTCAGTGAGAGAAATGTGGTTAACGCAACTTTAAGTTCAAATCTTAACTACATGAAAGACGTTTCTTTCTCATGAAATGAAATGTTCCTTGCAATGCAGAAGACAGATTTTCATGTTTTAGAACTTTTTTGCAGAGCAAGTTATGTTAGAGCTTCAATGCACAGAATCAGTAGATTAGAGCTTCAAAGAACACTAAATGCCATGTTAGTGAAACTAAGCAAATGAAGAGACTACAAGTCCACAGATGTTGAAAAGCTTCTTTCTCAGTGACAGAAAGGTGGTTAATGCAACTTTAAGAGCAAATCTTAACTACATGAAAGACGTTTCTTTCTCATGAAATGAAATTTATGTGCAATGCAGAAGACAGATTTTCAGGTCTTTAAACTTTTTTTGCAGTGTAAGTTATGTTAGAGCTTCAACACACAGAATCACTAGTTTAGAGCTTCTAAGAACACTAAATGCTGTGTTAGTGAAACTTAGCAAATAAAGAGACTACAAGGCCACAGATGCTGAAAAGCTTCGTTCTCAGTGAGAGAAAGGTGGTCAATGCAATTTTTAGAGCAATGCTTAAGTACATGAAAGATGTTTCTTTCTCACGAAATGAAATATCTGCGATGCAGAAGACAGATTTTCATATTTTAGAGCTTTTTTGCAGAGCAAGTTATGGTAGAGCTTCAATGCATAGAATCACTAGTTTAGAGCTTCTAAGAACACTAAATGCTGTGTTAGTGAAACTAAGTAACTGAAGAGACTACAAGGCCACAGATGCTGAAAATCTTCTTTCTCAGTGAAAGGTGGTTAATGCAATTGTAAGAGCAAAGGTTAAGTACATGAAAGATGTTTCTTTCTCACGAAATGAAATATCTGCAAAGCAGAAGACAGATTTTCATGTTTCAGAGCTTTTTTGTTGAGAAAAAATTATACTAGACCTTCAATGCACAGAATCACTAGGTTAGACCTTTTTAAGAACACTAAGTGTTTGTGTTAGTGAAACTAATCAAATGAAGGCCACAGATGCTGAAAAGCATTTTTGTCAGTGAGAGAAAGGTGGTCAATGCAATTTTTAGATCAATGCTTCAATACATGAAAGATGTTTCTTTCTCACGAAATGAAATATCTGCAATGCAGAAGACAGATTATCATTTTTTAGAGCTTTTTTGCAGAGCAAGTTATGGTAGAGCTTCAATGCATAGAATCACTAGTTTAGAGCTTCTAAGAACACTAAATGCTGTGTTAGTGAAACTAAGTAACTGAAGAGACTACAAGGCCACAAATGCTGAAAATCTTCTTTCTCAGTGAAAGGTGGTTAATGCAATTGTAAGAGCAAAGGTTAAGTACATGAAAGATGTTTCTTTCTCACGAAATGAAATATCTGCAATGCAGAAGACAGATTTTCATGTTTTTGAGCTTTTTTGCAGAGCAAGTTATGGTAGAGCTTCAATGCATAGAATCACTAGTTTAGAGCTTCTAAGAACACTAAATGCTGTGTTAGTGAAACTAAGTACATGAAGAGACTACAAGACCACAGATATTGAAAATCTTCTTTCTCAGTGAAAGGTGCAATTGTAAGAGCAAAGGTTAAGTACATGAAAGATGTTTTTTTCTCATGAAATGAAATGTTCTTTGCAATGCAGAAGACAGATTTTCATGTTTTAGATCTTCTTTGCAGAGAAAAAAAATTATACTAGAGCTTCAATACACAGAATCACTAGGTTAGACCTTCTAAGAACACTAAATGCTGTGTTAGTGAAACTAAGCACATGAAGGCCACAGATGCTGAAAAGCTTCTTTGTCAGTGAGAGAAATGTGGTTAACGCAACTTTAAGTTCAAATCTTAACTACATGAAAGACGTTTCTTTCTCATGAAATGAAATGTTCCTTGCAATGCAGAAGACAGATTTTCATGTTTTAGAACTTTTTTGCAGAGCAAGTTATGTTAGCGCTTCAATGCACAGAATCAGTAGATTAGAGCTTCAAAGAACACTAAATGCCATGTTAGTGAAACTAAGCAAATGAAGAGACTACAAGTCCATAGATGTTGAAAAGCTTCTTTCTCAGTGAGAGAAAGGTGGTTAATGCAACTTTAAGAGCAAATCTTAACTACATGAAAGACGTTTCTTTCTCATGAAATGAAATGTTATGTGCAATGCAGAAGACAGATTATCAGGTCTTTAAACTTTTTTTGCAGTGTAAGTTATGTTAGAGCTTCAACGCACAGAATCACTAGTTTAGAGCTTCTAAGAACACTAAATGCTGTGTTAGTGAAACTTAGCAAATAAAGAGACTACAAGGCCACAGATGCTGAAAAGCTTCGTTCTCAGTGAGAGAAAGGTGGTCAATGCAGTTTTTAGAGCAAATCTTAACTATATGAAAGATGTTTCTTTCTCATGAAATGAAATGTTGTTTGCAATGCAGAAGACAGATTTTCATGTTTTAGAACTTTTTTGCAGGAAAAAAATATTATAATAGAGCTTCTTACTTAGCAAATAAAGAGACTACAAGGCCAGAGATGCTGAAAAGCTTCGTTCTCAGTGAGAGAAAGGTGGTCAATGCAATTTTTAGAGCAATGCTTAAGTACATGAAAGATGTTTCTTTCTCACGAAATGAAATATCTGCAATGCAGAAGACAGATTTTCATTTTTTAGAGCTTTTTTGCAGAGCAAGTTATGGTAGAGCTTCAATGCTTAGAATCACTAGTTTAGAGCTTCTAAGAACACTAAATGCTGTGTTACTGAAACTAAGTAACTGAAGAGACTACAAGGCCACAGATGCTGAAAATCTTCTTTCTCAGTGAAAGGTGGTTAATGCAATTGTAAGAGCAAAGGTTAAGTACATGAAAGATGTTTCTTTCTCACGAAATGAAATATCTGCAATGCAGAAGACAGATTTTCATGTTTCAGAGCTTTTTTGTAGAGAAAAAGTTATACTAGACCTTCAATGCACAGAATCACTAGGTTAGACCTTTTTAAGAACACTAAGTGTTTGTGTTAATGAAAGTAAGCAAACGAAGGCCGCAGATGCTGAAAAGCTTCTTTCTCAGTGAGAGAAAGGTTGGTTTATGCAATTTTAAGAGCAAATCTTAACTACATGAAACGTTTCTTTCTCATGAAAGGAAATGTTATTTGCAATGCAAAAGACAGATTTTCATGTTTTAGAGCTTTTTTGCAGAGTAAGTTATGTTAGAGCTTCAATGCACAGAATCACTAGGTTAGACCTTTTTAAGAACATTAAGTGTTTGTGTTAGTGAAACTACTCAAATGAAGGCCACAGATGCTGAAAAGCATTTTTGTCAGTGAGAGAAAGGTGGTCAATGCAATTTTTAGATCAATGCTTCAATACATGAAAGATGTTTCTTTCTCTTGAAATGAAATATCTGCAATGCAGAAGACAGATTTTCATGTTTTGCAGAGCAAGTTATGGTAGAGCTTCAATGCATAGAATCACTAGTTTAGAGCTTCTAAGAACACTAAATGCTGTGTTAGTGAAACTAAGTACATGAAGAGACTACAAGACCACAGATATTGAAAATCTTCTTTCTCAGTGAAAGGTGCAATTGTAAGAGCAAAGGTTAAGTACATGAAAGATGTTTTTTTCTCATGAAATGAAATGTTCTTTGCAATGCAGAAGACAGATTTTCATGTTTTAGATCTTTTTTGCAGAGAAAAAAAATTATACTAGAGCTTCAATGCACAGAATCACTAGGTTAGAGCTTCTAAGAACACTAATTACTGTGTTAGTGAAACTAAGCAAATGAAGGCCACAGATGCTGAAAAGCTTCTTCCTAAGGAGAGAAAGGTGGTTAATGCAATTTTAAGAGCAAAGCTTAAGTACAAGAAAGATGTTCCTTTCTCATGAAATGAAATGTTATGTGCAATGCAGAAGACAGATTTTAATGTGTAAGAGCTTGTTTGCAGAGCACGTTATGTTGGAGCTTCAATGCACAGAATCTCTAGTTTAGAGCTTCAAAGAACACTAATTGCTGTGTTAGTGAAACTAAGCAAATGGAGAGACTACAAGGCCACAGATGCTGAAAAGCTTCTTTCTTAATTTTAAGAGCAAAGCTTAAGTACATGAAAGCTGTTTCTTTCTCATGAAATGAAATGTTATTTGCAATGCAGAAGACAGATTTTTATGTTTTAGAGCTTTTTTGCAGAAAAAAAAATTATAATAGAGCTTCAAAGCACAGAATCACTAGTTTAGAGCTTCTAAGAACACTAAATGCTGTGTTAATGAAACTAATCAAATGAAGGCCACAGATGCTGAAAAGCATTTTTGTCAGTGAGAGAAAGGTTTTTCATGCAGTTTTAAGAGCAAATCTTAACTACATGAAAGATGTTTCTTTCTCATGGAATGAAATGTTATTTGCAATGCAGAAGACAGATTTTCATGTTTTAGAGATTTTTTGCAGTGCAATTTATGTTACAGCTTCAATGCCCAGAAACACTAGATTTAGAGCTTCTAAGAACACTAAATGCTGTGTTAGTGAAACTAAGCAAATAAAGAGACTACAAGGCCACAGATGCTGAAAAGCTTCGTTCTCAGTGAGAGAAAGGTGGTCAATGCAGTTTTTAGAGCAAATCTTAACTATATGAAAGATGTTTCTTTCTCATGAAATGAAATGTTATGTGCAATGCAGAAGACAGATTTTAATGTGTTAGAGCTTTTTTGCAGAGCAAGTTATGTTAGAGCTTCCAATGCACAGAATCACTAGTTTAGAGAGCTTCAAAGAACACTAAATGCTGTGTTAGTGAAACTAAGCAAATAAAGAGACTACAAGGCCACAGATGCTGAAAAGCTTCGTTCTCAGTGAGAGAAAGGTGGTTAATACAACTTTAAGAGCAAATCTTAACTACATCAAAGACGTTTCTTTCTCATGAAATGAAATATTATGTGCAATGCAGAAGACAGATTTTCATGTCTTTAAACTTTTTTTGCAGTGCACGTTATGAACAACTTCAACGCACAGAATCACTAGTTTAGAGCTTCTAAGAACACTAAATGCTGTGTTAGTGAAACTAATCAAATGAAGGCCACAGATGCTGAAAAGCATTTTTGTCAGTGAGAGAAAGGTAGTTCATGCAGTTTTAAGAGCAAATCTTAACTACATCAAAGATGTTTCTTTCTCATGAAATGAAATGTTATTTGCAATGCAGAAGACAGATTTTCATGTTTTAGAGCTTTATTGCAGTGCACGTTTTGTTACAGCTTCAATGCACAGAAACACTAGATTTAGAGCTTCTAAGAACACTAATTGCTGTGTTACTGAAACTAAGCAAATGAAGAGACTACAAGTCCACAGATGCTGAAAAGCTTCTTTCTCAATGAGAGAATTGTGGTAAATGCAATTTTACGAGCAAAGTACATGAAAGATGTTTTTTTTTCTCATGATATGGAATGTTATTTGCATTGCAGAAGAGATTTCCATGTGTTAGCTCTTTTTTGCAGAGCAAGTTATGTTTGAGCTTCAATGCACAGAATTACTAGTTTAGAGCTTCTAAGAACAGTAATTGCTGTGTTAGTGAATCCAAGCAAATGAAGAGACTACAAGGCCACAGATGCTGAAAAGCTTCTTTCTTAATTTTAAGAGCAAAGCTTAAGTACATGAAACCTGTTTCTTTCTCATGAAATGAAATGTTATTTGCAATGCAGAAGACAGATTTTCATGTTTTAGAGCTTTTTTGCAGAAAAAAAAATTATAATAGAGCTTCAAAGCACAGAATCACTAGTTTAGAGCTTCTAAGAAGACTAAATGCTGTGATAGTGAAACTATGCAAATGAAGAGACTACAAGTCCAAAGATGCTGAAAAGCTTCTTTCTAAGTGAGAGAAAGGTGGTTAATACAAATTTAAGAGCAAAGCTTAAGTACATGAAAGATGTTTCTTTCTCACGAAATGAAATATCTGCAATGCAGAAGACAGATTTTAATGTGTTAGAGCTTTTTTGCAGAGCAAGTTATGTTAGAGCTTCCAATGCACAGAATCACTTGTTTAGAGAGCTTCAAAGAACACTAAATGCCATGTTAGTGAAACTAAGCAAATGAAGAGACTACAAGGCCACAAATGCTGAAAACTTCTTTCTAAATGAGAGATAGATGGTAAATGCAATGTTAAGAGCAAAGCTTAAGTACAAGAAAGATGTTTCTTTCTCATGAAATGAAATGTTTTTTGCA
>JBCAMP010000197.1:0-40538 GCA_039654775.1 Spinibarbus caldwelli | reverse complement strand
TTCATGCAGTTTGAAGAGCAAATCTTAACTACATGAAAGATGTTTCTTTCTCATGGAATGAAATGTTATTTGCAATGCAGAAGACAGATTTTCATGTTTTAGAGATTTTTTGCAGTGCAATTTATGTTACAGCTTCCATGCCCAGAAACACTACATTTAGAGCTTCTAAGAACACTAAATGCTGTGTTAGTGAAACTAAGCACATGAAGGCCACAGATGCTGAAAAGCTTCTTTGTCAGTGAGAGAAATGTGGTTAACGCAACTTTAAGTTCAAATCTTAACTACATGAAAGACGTTTCTTTCTCATGAAATGAAATGATCTTTGCAATGCAGAAGACAGATTTTCATGTTTTAGAACTTTTTTGCAGAGCAAGTTATGTTAGAGCTTCAATGCACAGAATCACTAGATTAGAGCTTCAAAGAACACTAAATGCCATGTTAGTGAAACTAAGCAAATGAAGAGACTACAAGTCCACAGATGTTGAAAAGCTTCTTTCTCAGTGAGAGAAAGGTGGTTAATGCAACTTTAAGAGCAAATCTTAACTACATGAAAGACGTTTCTTTCTCATGAAATGAAATGTTATGTGCAATGCAGAAGACAGATTTTCAGGTCTTTAAACTCTTTTTGCAGTGTAAGTTATGTTAGAGCTTCAACGCACAGAATCACTAGTTTAGAGCTTCTAAGAACACTAAATGCTGTGTTAGTGAAACTAATCAAATGAAGGCCACAGATGCTGAAAAGCATTTTTGTCAGTGAGAGAAAGGTAGTTCATGCAGTTTTAAGAGCAAATCTTAACTACATCAAAGCTGTTTCTTTCTCATGAAATGAAATGTTATTTGCAATGCAGAAGACAGATTTTCATGTTTTAGAGATTTTTTGCAGTGCAATTTATGTTACAGCTTCAATGCCCAGAAACACTAGATTTAGAGCTTCTAAGAACACTAAATGCTGTGTTAGTGAAACTAAGCAAATAAAGAGACTGCAAGGCCACAGATGCTGAAAAGCTTCGTTCTCAGTGAGAGAAAGGTGGTCAATGCAGTTTTTAGAGCAAATCTTAACTATATGAAAGATGTTTCTTTCTCATGAAATGAAATGTTATGTGCAATGCAGAAGACAGATTTTAATGTGTTAGAGCTTTTTTGCAGAGCAAGTTATGTTAGAGCTCCCAATGCACAGAATCACTAGTTTAGAGAGCTTCAAAGAACACTAAATGCCATGTTAGTGAAACTAAGCAAATGAAGAGATTACAAGGCCACAGATGCTGAAAAGTTCTTTCTAAATGAGAGATAGATGCTAAATGCAATGTTAAGAGCAAAGCATAAGTACAAGAAAGATGTTTCTTTCTCATGAAATGAAATGTTTTTTGCAATGCAGAAAACAGATTTTCATGTTGTAGATCATTTTTGTAGAGAAAAAATTATACTAGAGCTTCAATGCACAGAATCACTAGGTTAGACCTTTTAAAGAACACTAAGTGCTTGTGTTAGTGAAACTAAGCAAATGAAGGCAACAGATGCTGAAAAGCTTCTTTCTCAGTGAGAGAAAGGTTGGTTTATGCAATTTTAAGAGCAAATCTTAACTACATGAAACGTTTCTTTCTCATGAAAGGAAATGTTATTTGCAATGCAAAAGACAGATTTTCATGTTTTAGAGCTTTTTTGCAGAGTAAGTTATGTTAGAGCTTCAATGCACAGAATCACTAGATTAGAGCTTCAAAGAACACTAAATGCCATGTTAGTGAAACTAAGCAAATAGAATCACTATTTTGAAGACTACAAGTCCACAGATGTTGAAAAGCTTCTTTCTCAGTGAGAGAAAGGTGGTTAATACAACTTTAAGAGCAAATCTTAACTACATCAAAGAAGTTTCTTTTTCATGAAATGAAATGTTATTTGCAATGCAGAAGACAGATTTTCATGTCTTTAAACTTTTTTTGCAGTGCAAGTTATGAACAACTTCAACGCACAGAATCACTAGTTTAGAGCTTCTAAGAACACTAAATGCTGTGTTAGTGAAACTAATCAAATGAAGGCCACAGATGCTGAAAAGCATTTTTGTCAGTGAGAGAAAGGTAGTTCATGCAGTTTTAAGAGCAATTCTTAACTACATCAAAGATGTTTCTTTCTCATGAAATGAAATGGTATTTGCAATGCAGAACACAGATTTTCATGTTTTAGAGCTTTATTGCAGTGCACGTTTTGTTACAGCTTCAATGCACAGAAACACTAGATTTAGAGCTTCTAAGAACACTAATTGCTGTGTTACTGAAACTAAGCAAATGAAGAGACTACAAGTCCACAGATGCTGAAAAGCTTCTTTCTCAATGAGAGAATTGTGGTAAATGCAATTTTAAGAGCAAAGTTTAAGTACATGAAAGATGTTTTTTTTTCTCATGATATGGAATGTTATTTGCATTGCAGAAGAGATTTCCATGTGTTAGCTCTTTTTTGAAGAGCAAGTTATGTTAGAGCTTCAATGCACAGAATTACTAGTTTAGAGCTTCTAAGAACAGTAATTGCTGTGTTAGTGAAACTAAGCAAATGAGACTACAAGGCCACAGATGCTGAAAAGCTTCTTTCTTAATTTTAAGAGCAAAGCTTAAGTACATGAAAGCTGTTTCTTTCTCATGAAATGAAATGTTATTTGCAATGCAGAAGACAGATTTTCATGTTTTAGAGCTTTTTTGCAGAAAAAAAAATTATAATAGAGCTTCAAAGCACAGAATCACTAGTTTAGAGCTTCTAAGAAGACTAAATGCTGTGGTAGTGAAACTATGCAAATGAAGAGACTACAAGTCCAAAGATGCTGAAAAGCTTCTTTCTAAGTGAGAGAAAGGTGGTTAATACAAATTTAAGAGCAAAGCTTAAGTACATGAAAGATGTTTCTTTCTCACGAAATGAAATATCTGCAATGCAGAAGACAGATTTTCATGTTTTAGTGCTTTTTTGTAGAGAAAAAATTATACTAGAGCTTCAATGCACAGAATCACTAGGTTAAGAACACTAAGTGCTTGTGTTAGTGAAACTAAGCAAATGAAGGCCACAGATGCTGAAAAGCATTTTTGTCAGTGAGAGAAAGGTAGTTCATGCAGTTTGAAGAGCAAATCTTAACTACATCAAAGCTGTTTCTTTCTCATGAAATGAAATGTTATTTGCAATGCAGAAGACAGATTTTCATGTTATAGAGATTTTTTGCAGTGCAATTTATGTTACAGCTTCAATGCCCAGAAACACTAGATTTAGAGCTTCTAAGAACACTAAATGCTGTGTTAGTGAAACTAAGCAAATAAAGAGACTGCAAGGCCACAGATGCTGAAAAGCTTCGTTCTCAGTGAGAGAAAGGTGGTCAATGCAGTTTGTAGAGCAAATCTTAACTATATGAAAGATGTTTCGTTCTCATGAAATGAAATGTTATGTGCAATGCAGAAGACAGATTTTAATGTGTTACAGCTTTTTTGCAGAGCAAGTTATGTTAGAGCTCCCAATGCACAGAATCACTAGTTTAGAGCTTCTAAGAACAGTAATTGCTGTGTTAGTGAAACTAAGCAAATGAGACTACAAGGCCACAGATGCTGAAAAGCTTCTTTCTTAATTTTAAGAGCAAAGCTTAAGTACATGAAAGCTGTTTCTTTCTCATGAAATGAAATGTTATTTGCAATGCAGAAGACAGATTTTCATGTTTTAGAGCTTTTTTGCAGAAAAAAAATTATAATAGAGCTTCAAAGCACAGAATCACTAGTTTAGAGCTTCTAAGAAGACTAAATGCTGTGGTAGAGAAACTATGCAAATGAAGAGACTACAAGTCCAAAGATGCTGAAAAGCTTCTTTCTAAGTGAGAGAAAGGTGAATACAAATTTAAGAGCAAAGCTTAAGTACATGAAAGATGTTTCTTTCTCACGAAATGAAATATCTGCAATGCAGAAGACAGATTTTCATGTTTTAGTGCTTTTTTGTAGAGAAAAAATTATACTAGAGCTTCAATGCACAGAATCACTAGGTTAAGAACACTAAGTGCTTGTGTTAGTGAAACTAATCAAATGAAGGCCACAGATGCTGAAAAGCATTTTTGTCAGTGAGAGAAAGGTAGTTCATGCAGTTTGAAGAGCAAATCTTAACTACATGAAAGATGTTTCTTTCTCATGGAATGAAATGTTATTTGCAATGCAGAAGACAGATTTTCATGTTTTAGAGATTTTTTGCAGTGCAATTTATGTTACAGCTTCCATGCCCAGAAACACTACATTTAGAGCTTCTAAGAACACTAAATGCTGTGTTAGTGAAACTAAGCACATGAAGGCCACAGATGCTGAAAAGCTTCTTTGTCAGTGAGAGAAATGTGGTTAACGCAACTTTAAGTTCAAATCTTAACTACATGAAAGACGTTTCTTTCTCATGAAATGAAATGTTCTTTGCAATGCAGAAGACAGATTTTCATGTTTTAGAACTTTTTTGCAGAGCAAGTTATGTTAGAGCTTCAATGCACAGAATCACTAGATTAGAGCTTCAAAGAACACTAAATGCCATGTTAGTGAAACTAAGCAAATGAAGAGACTACAAGTCCACAGATGTTGAAAAGCTTCTTTCTCAGTGAGAGAAAGGTGGTTAATGCAACTTTAAGAGCAAATCTTAACTACATGAAAGACGTTTCTTTCTCATGAAATGAAATGTTATGTGCAATGCAGAAGACAGATTTTCAGGTCTTTAAACTCTTTTTGCAGTGTAAGTTATGTTAGAGCTTCAACGCACAGAATCACTAGTTTAGAGCTTCTAAGAACACTAAATGCTGTGTTAGTGAAACTAATCAAATGAAGGCCACAGATGCTGAAAAGCATTTTTGTCAGTGAGAGAAAGGTAGTTCATGCAGTTTTAAGAGCAAATCTTAACTACATCAAAGCTGTTTCTTTCTCATGAAATGAAATGTTATTTGCAATGCAGAAGACAGATTTTCATGTTTTAGAGATTTTTTGCAGTGCAATTTATGTTACAGCTTCAATGCCCAGAAACACTAGATTTAGAGCTTCTAAGAACACTAAATGCTGTGTTAGTGAAACTAAGCAAATAAAGAGACTGCAAGGCCACAGATGCTGAAAAGCTTCGTTCTCAGTGAGAGAAAGGTGGTCAATGCAGTTTTTAGAGCAAATCTTAACTATATGAAAGATGTTTCTTTCTCATGAAATGAAATGTTATGTGCAATGCAGAAGACAGATTTTAATGTGTTAGAGCTTTTTTGCAGAGCAAGTAATGTTAGAGCTCCCAATGCACAGAATCACTAGTTTAGAGAGCTTCAAAGAACACTAAATGCCATGTTAGTGAAACTAAGCAAATGAAGAGATTACAAGGCCACAGATGCTGAAAAGTTCTTTCTAAATGAGAGATAGATGCTAAATGCAATGTTAAGAGCAAAGCATAAGTACAAGAAAGATGTTTCTTTCTCATGAAATGAAATGTTTTTTGCAATGTAGAAAACAGATTTTCATGTTGTAGATCATTTTTGTAGAGAAAAAATTATACTAGAGCTTCAATGCACAGAATCACTAGGTTAGACCTTTTAAAGAACACTAAGTGCTTGTGTTAGTGAAACTAAGCAAATGAAGGCAACAGATGCTGAAAAGCTTCTTTCTCAGTGAGAGAAAGGTTGGTTTATGCAATTTTAAGAGCAAATCTTAACTACATGAAACGTTTCTTTCTCATGAAAGGAAATGTTATTTGCAATGCAAAAGACAGATTTTCATGTTTTAGAGCTTTTTTGCAGAGTAAGTTATGTTAGAGCTTCAATGCACAGAATCACTAGATTAGAGCTTCAAAGAACACTAAATGCCATGTTAGTGAAACTAAGCAAATAGAATCACTATTTTTGAAGACTACAAGTCCACAGATGTTGAAAAGCTTCTTTCTCAGTGAGAGAAAGGTGGTTAATACAACTTTAAGAGCAAATCTTAACTACATCAAAGAAGTTTCTTTTTCATGAAATGAAATGTTATTTGCAATGCAGAAGACAGATTTTCATGTCTTTAAACTTTTTTTGCAGTGCAAGTTATGAACAACTTCAACGCACAGAATCACTAGTTTAGAGCTTCTAAGAACACTAAATGCTGTGTTAGTGAAACTAATCAAATGAAGGCCACAGATGCTGAAAAGAATTTTTGTCAGTGAGAGAAAGGTAGTTCATGCAGTTTTAAGAGCAATTCTTAACTACATCAAAGATGTTTCTTTCTCATGAAATGAAATGTTATTTGCAATGCAGAACACAGATTTTCATGTTTTAGAGCTTTTTTGCAGTGCAATTTATGTTACAGCTTCAATGCCCAGAAACACTAGATTTAGAGCTTCTAAGAACACTAAATGCTGTGTTAGTGAAACTAAGCAAATAAAGAGACTGCAAGGCCACAGATGCTGAAAAGCTTCGTTCTCAGTGAGAGAAAGGTGGTCAATGCAGTTTGTAGAGCAAATCTTAACTATATGAAAGATGTTTCGTTCTCATGAAATGAAATGTTATGTGCAATGCAGAAGACAGATTTTAATGTGTTACAGCTTTTTTGCAGAGCAAGTTATGTTAGAGCTCCCAATGCACAGAATCACTAGTTTAGAGCTTCTAAGAACAGTAATTGCTGTGTTAGTGAAACTAAGCAAATGAGACTACAAGGCCACAGATGCTGAAAAGCTTCTTTCTTAATTTTAAGAGCAAAGCTTAAGTACATGAAAGCTGTTTCTTTCTCATGAAATGAAATGTTATTTGCAATGCAGAAGACAGATTTTCATGTTTTAGAGCTTTTTTGCAGAAAAAAAATTATAATAGAGCTTCAAAGCACAGAATCACTAGTTTAGAGCTTCTAAGAAGACTAAATGCTGTGGTAGAGAAACTATGCAAATGAAGAGACTACAAGTCCAAAGATGCTGAAAAGCTTCTTTCTAAGTGAGAGAAAGGTGAATACAAATTTAAGAGCAAAGCTTAAGTACATGAAAGATGTTTCTTTCTCACGAAATGAAATATCTGCAATGCAGAAGACAGATTTTCATGTTTTAGTGCTTTTTTGTAGAGAAAAAATTATACTAGAGCTTCAATGCACAGAATCACTAGGTTAAGAACACTAAGTGCTTGTGTTAGTGAAACTAATCAAATGAAGGCCACAGATGCTGAAAAGCATTTTTGTCAGTGAGAGAAAGGTAGTTCATGCAGTTTGAAGAGCAAATCTTAACTACATGAAAGATGTTTCTTTCTCATGGAATGAAATGTTATTTGCAATGCAGAAGACAGATTTTCATGTTTTAGAGATTTTTTGCAGTGCAATTTATGTTACAGCTTCCATGCCCAGAAACACTACATTTAGAGCTTCTAAGAACACTAAATGCTGTGTTAGTGAAACTAAGCACATGAAGGCCACAGATGCTGAAAAGCTTCTTTGTCAGTGAGAGAAATGTGGTTAACGCAACTTTAAGTTCAAATCTTAACTACATGAAAGACGTTTCTTTCTCATGAAATGAAATGTTCTTTGCAATGCAGAAGACAGATTTTCATGTTTTAGAACTTTTTTGCAGAGCAAGTTATGTTAGAGCTTCAATGCACAGAATCACTAGATTAGAGCTTCAAAGAACACTAAATGCCATGTTAGTGAAACTAAGCAAATGAAGAGACTACAAGTCCACAGATGTTGAAAAGCTTCTTTCTCAGTGAGAGAAAGGTGGTTAATGCAACTTTAAGAGCAAATCTTAACTACATGAAAGACGTTTCTTTCTCATGAAATGAAATGTTATGTGCAATGCAGAAGACAGATTTTCAGGTCTTTAAACTCTTTTTGCAGTGTAAGTTATGTTAGAGCTTCAACGCACAGAATCACTAGTTTAGAGCTTCTAAGAACACTAAATGCTGTGTTAGTGAAACTAATCAAATGAAGGCCACAGATGCTGAAAAGCATTTTTGTCAGTGAGAGAAAGGTAGTTCATGCAGTTTTAAGAGCAAATCTTAACTACATCAAAGCTGTTTCTTTCTCATGAAATGAAATGTTATTTGCAATGCAGAAGACAGATTTTCATGTTTTAGAGATTTTTTGCAGTGCAATTTATGTTACAGCTTCAATGCCCAGAAACACTAGATTTAGAGCTTCTAAGAACACTAAATGCTGTGTTAGTGAAACTAAGCAAATAAAGAGACTGCAAGGCCACAGATGCTGAAAAGCTTCGTTCTCAGTGAGAGAAAGGTGGTCAATGCAGTTTTTAGAGCAAATCTTAACTATATGAAAGATGTTTCTTTCTCATGAAATGAAATGTTATGTGCAATGCAGAAGACAGATTTTAATGTGTTAGAGCTTTTTTGCAGAGCAAGTAATGTTAGAGCTCCCAATGCACAGAATCACTAGTTTAGAGAGCTTCAAAGAACACTAAATGCCATGTTAGTGAAACTAAGCAAATGAAGAGATTACAAGGCCACAGATGCTGAAAAGTTCTTTCTAAATGAGAGATAGATGCTAAATGCAATGTTAAGAGCAAAGCATAAGTACAAGAAAGATGTTTCTTTCTCATGAAATGAAATGTTTTTTGCAATGTAGAAAACAGATTTTCATGTTGTAGATCATTTTTGTAGAGAAAAAATTATACTAGAGCTTCAATGCACAGAATCACTAGGTTAGACCTTTTAAAGAACACTAAGTGCTTGTGTTAGTGAAACTAAGCAAATGAAGGCAACAGATGCTGAAAAGCTTCTTTCTCAGTGAGAGAAAGGTTGGTTTATGCAATTTTAAGAGCAAATCTTAACTACATGAAACGTTTCTTTCTCATGAAAGGAAATGTTATTTGCAATGCAAAAGACAGATTTTCATGTTTTAGAGCTTTTTTGCAGAGTAAGTTATGTTAGAGCTTCAATGCACAGAATCACTAGATTAGAGCTTCAAAGAACACTAAATGCCATGTTAGTGAAACTAAGCAAATAGAATCACTATTTTTGAAGACTACAAGTCCACAGATGTTGAAAAGCTTCTTTCTCAGTGAGAGAAAGGTGGTTAATACAACTTTAAGAGCAAATCTTAACTACATCAAAGAAGTTTCTTTTTCATGAAATGAAATGTTATTTGCAATGCAGAAGACAGATTTTCATGTCTTTAAACTTTTTTTGCAGTGCAAGTTATGAACAACTTCAACGCACAGAATCACTAGTTTAGAGCTTCTAAGAACACTAAATGCTGTGTTAGTGAAACTAATCAAATGAAGGCCACAGATGCTGAAAAGAATTTTTGTCAGTGAGAGAAAGGTAGTTCATGCAGTTTTAAGAGCAATTCTTAACTACATCAAAGATGTTTCTTTCTCATGAAATGAAATGTTATTTGCAATGCAGAACACAGATTTTCATGTTTTAGAGCTTTATTGCAGTGCACGTTTTGTTACAGCTTCAATGCACAGAAACACTAGATTTAGAGCTTCTAAGAACACTAATTGCTGTGTTACTGAAACTAAGCAAATGAAGAGACTACAAGTCCACAGATGCTGAAAAGCTTCTTTCTCAGTGAGAGAAAGGTGGTTAATGCAACTTTAAGAGCAAATCTTAACTACATGAAAGACGTTTCTTTCTCATGAAATGAAATGTTATGTGCAATGCAGAAGACAGATTTTCAGGTCTTTAAACTCTTTTTGCAGTGTAAGTTATGTTAGAGCTTCAACGCACAGAATCACTAGTTTAGAGCTTCTAAGAACACTAAATGCTGTGTTAGTGAAACTAATCAAATGAAGGCCACAGATGCTGAAAAGCATTTTTGTCAGTGAGAGAAAGGTAGTTCATGCAGTTTTAAGAGCAAATCTTAACTACATCAAAGCTGTTTCTTTCTCATGAAATGAAATGTTATTTGCAATGCAGAAGACAGATTTTCATGTTTTAGAGATTTTTTGCAGTGCAATTTATGTTACAGCTTCAATGCCCAGAAACACTAGATTTAGAGCTTCTAAGAACACTAAATGCTGTGTTAGTGAAACTAAGCAAATAAAGAGACTGCAAGGCCACAGATGCTGAAAAGCTTCGTTCTCAGTGAGAGAAAGGTGGTCAATGCAGTTTTTAGAGCAAATCTTAACTATATGAAAGATGTTTCTTTCTCATGAAATGAAATGTTATGTGCAATGCAGAAGACAGATTTTCATGTTTTAGATCTTTTTTGCAGAGAAAAAATTATACTAGAGCTTCAATGCACAGAATCACTAGGTTAGAGCTTCTAAGAACACTAATTGCTGTGTTAGTGAAACTAAGCAAATGAAGGCCACAGATAATGAAATGCTTCGTTCTCAGTGAGAGAAAGGTGGTCAATGCCATTTTTAGAGCAAAGCTTAAGTACATGAAAGATGTTTCTTTCTCAGGAAATGAAATATCTGCAATGCAGAAGACAGATTTTCATGTATTAGAGCGTTTTTGCAGTGCAAGTTATGGTAGAGCTTCAATGCATAGAATCACTAGTTTAGAGCTTCTAAGAACACTAAATGCTGTGTTAGTGAAACTAAGCACATGAAGGCCACAGATGCTGAAAAGCTTCTTTGTCAGTGAGAGAAATGTGGTTAACGCAACTTTAAGTTCAAATCTTAACTACATGAAAGACGTTTCTTTCTCATGAAATGAAATGTTCTTTGCAATGCAGAAGACAGATTTTCATGTTTTAGAACTTTTTTGCAGAGCAAGTTATGTTAGAGCTTCAATGCACAGAATCACTAGATTAGAGCTTCAAAGAACACTAAATGCCATGTTAGTGAAACTAAGCAAATGAAGAGACTACAAGTCCACAGATGTTGAAAAGCTTCTTTCTCAGTGAGAGAAAGGTGGTTAATGCAACTTTAAGAGCAAATCTTAACTACATGAAAGAAGTTTCTTTCTCATGAAATGAAATGTTATGTGCAATGCAGAAGACAGATTTTCAGGTCTTTAAACTCTTTTTGCAGTGTAAGTTATGTTAGAGCTTCAACGCACAGAATCACTAGTTTAGAGCTTCTAAGAACACTAAATGCTGTGTTAGTGAAACTAATCAAATGAAGGCCACAGATGCTGAAAAGCTTCGTTCTCAGTGAGAGAAAGGTGGTCAATGCAGTTTTTAGAGCAAATCTTAACTATATGAAAGATGTTTCTTTCTCATGAAATGAAATGTTATATGCAATGCAGAAGACAGATTTTAATGTGTTAGAGCTTTTTTGCAGAGCAAGTTATGTTAGAGCTCCCAATGCACAGAATCACTAGTTTAGAGAGCTTCAAAGAACACTAAATGCCATGTTAGTGAAACTAAGCAAATGAAGAGATTACAAGGCCACAGATGCTGAAAAGTTCTTTCTAAATGAGAGATAGATGCTAAATGCAATGTTAAGAGCAAAGCATAAGTACAAGAAAGATGTTTCTTTCTCATGAAATGAAATTTTTTTTGCAATGCAGAAAACAGATTTTCATATTGTAGATCATTTTTGTAGAGAAAAAATTATACTAGAGCTTCAATGCACAGAATCACTAGGTTAGACCTTTTAAAGAACACTAAGTGCTTGTGTTAGTGAAACTAAGCAAATGAAGGCAACAGATGCTGAAAAGCTTCTTTCTCAGTGAGAGAAAGGTTGGTTTATGCAATTTTAAGAGCAAATCTTAACTACATGAAACGTTTCTTTCTCATGAAAGGAAATGTTATTTGCAATGCAAAAGACAGATTTTCATGTTTTAGAGCTTTTTTGCAGAGTAAGTTATGTTAGAGCTTCAATGCACAGAATCACTAGATTAGAGCTTCAAAGAACACTAAATGCCATGTTAGTGAAACTAAGCAAATAGAATCACTATTTTTGAAGACTACAAGTCCACAGATGTTGAAAAGCTTCTTTCTCAGTGAGAGAAAGGTGGTTAATACAACTTTAAGAGCAAATCTTAACTACATCAAAGAAGTTTCTTTTTCATGAAATGAAATGTTATTTGCAATGCAGAAGACAGATTTTCATGTCTTTAAACTTTTTTTGCAGTGCAAGTTATGAACAACTTCAACGCACAGAATCACTAGTTTAGAGCTTCTAAGAACACTAAATGCTGTGTTAGTGAAACTAATCAAATGAAGGCCACAGATGCTGAAAAGCATTTTTGTCAGTGAGAGAAAGGTAGTTCATGCAGTTTTAAGAGCAATTCTTAACTACATCAAAGATGTTTCTTTCTCATGAAATGAAATGTTATTTGCAATGCAGAAGACAGATTTTCATGTTTTAGAGCTTTTTTGCAGAAAAAAAATTATAATAGAGCTTCAAAGCACAGAATCACTAGTTTAGAGCTTCTAAGAAGACTAAATGCTGTGGTAGTGAAACTATGCAAATGAAGAGACTACAAGTCCAAAGATGCTGAAAAGCTACTTTCTAAGTGAGAGAAAGGTGAATACAAATTTAAGAGCAAAGCTTAAGTACATAAAAGATGTTTCTTTCTCACGAAATGAAATATCTGCAATGCAGAAGACAGATTTTCATGTTTTAGTGCTTTTTTGTAGAGAAAAAATTATACTAGAGCTTCAATGCACAGAATCACTAGGTTAAGAACACTAAGTGCTTGTGTTAGTGAAACTAAGCAAATGAAGGCCACAGATGCTGAAAAGCATTTTTGTCAGTGAGAGAAAGGTAGTTCATGCAGTTTGAAGAGCAAATCTTAACTACATGAAAGATGTTTCTTTCTCATGGAATGAAATGTTATTTGCAATGCAGAAGACAGATTTTCATGTTTTAGAGATTTTTTGCAGTGCAATTTATGTAACAGCTTCAATGCCCAGAAACACTAGATTTAGAGCTTCTAAGAACACTAAATGCTGTGTTAGTGAAACTAAGCAAATAAAGAGACTACAAGGCCACAGATGCTGAAAAGCTTCGTTCTCAGTGAGAGAAAGGTGGTCAATGCAGTTTTTAGAGCAAATCTTAACTATATGAAAGATGTTTCTTTCTCATGAAATGAAATGTTATTTGCAATGCAGAAGACAGATTTTCATGTTTTAGATCTTTTTTGCAGAGAAAAAATTATACTAGAGCTTCAATGCACAGAATCACTAGGTTAGAGCTTCTAAGAACACTAATTGCTGTGTTAGTGAAACTAAGCAAATGAAGGCCACAGATAATGAAATGCTTCGTTCTCAGTGAGAGAAAGGTGGTCAATGCCATTTTTAGAGCAAAGCTTAAGTACATGAAAGATGTTTCTTTCTCAGGAAATGAAATATCTGCAATGCAGAAGACAGATTTTCATGTATTAGAGCGTTTTTGCAGTGCAAGTTATGGTAGAGCTTCAATGCATAGAATCACTAGTTTAGAGCTTCTAAGAACACTAAATGCTGTGTTAGTGAAACTAAGCACATGAAGGCCACAGATGCTGAAAAGCTTCTTTGTCAGTGAGAGAAATGTGGTTAACGCAACTTTAAGTTCAAATCTTAACTACATGAAAGACGTTTCTTTCTCATGAAATGAAATGTTCTTTGCAATGCAGAAGACAGATTTTCATGTTTTAGAACTTTTTTGCAGAGCAAGTTATGTTAGAGCTTCAATGCACAGAATCACTAGATTAGAGCTTCAAAGAACACTAAATGCCATGTTAGTGAAACTAAGCAAATGAAGAGACTACAAGTCCACAGATGTTGAAAAGCTTCTTTCTCAGTGAGAGAAAGGTGGTTAATGCAACTTTAAGAGCAAATCTTAACTACATGAAAGAAGTTTCTTTCTCATGAAATGAAATGTTATGTGCAATGCAGAAGACAGATTTTCAGGTCTTTAAACTCTTTTTGCAGTGTAAGTTATGTTAGAGCTTCAACGCACAGAATCACTAGTTTAGAGCTTCTAAGAACACTAAATGCTGTGTTAGTGAAACTAATCAAATGAAGGCCACAGATGCTGAAAAGCTTCGTTCTCAGTGAGAGAAAGGTGGTCAATGCAGTTTTTAGAGCAAATCTTAACTATATGAAAGATGTTTCTTTCTCATGAAATGAAATGTTATATGCAATGCAGAAGACAGATTTTAATGTGTTAGAGCTTTTTTGCAGAGCAAGTTATGTTAGAGCTCCCAATGCACAGAATCACTAGTTTAGAGAGCTTCAAAGAACACTAAATGCCATGTTAGTGAAACTAAGCAAATGAAGAGATTACAAGGCCACAGATGCTGAAAAGTTCTTTCTAAATGAGAGATAGATGCTAAATGCAATGTTAAGAGCAAAGCATAAGTACAAGAAAGATGTTTCTTTCTCATGAAATGAAATTTTTTTTGCAATGCAGAAAACAGATTTTCATATTGTAGATCATTTTTGTAGAGAAAAAATTATACTAGAGCTTCAATGCACAGAATCACTAGGTTAGACCTTTTAAAGAACACTAAGTGCTTGTGTTAGTGAAACTAAGCAAATGAAGGCAACAGATGCTGAAAAGCTTCTTTCTCAGTGAGAGAAAGGTTGGTTTATGCAATTTTAAGAGCAAATCTTAACTACATGAAACGTTTCTTTCTCATGAAAGGAAATGTTATTTGCAATGCAAAAGACAGATTTTCATGTTTTAGAGCTTTTTTGCAGAGTAAGTTATGTTAGAGCTTCAATGCACAGAATCACTAGATTAGAGCTTCAAAGAACACTAAATGCCATGTTAGTGAAACTAAGCAAATAGAATCACTATTTTTGAAGACTACAAGTCCACAGATGTTGAAAAGCTTCTTTCTCAGTGAGAGAAAGGTGGTTAATACAACTTTAAGAGCAAATCTTAACTACATCAAAGAAGTTTCTTTTTCATGAAATGAAATGTTATTTGCAATGCAGAAGACAGATTTTCATGTCTTTAAACTTTTTTTGCAGTGCAAGTTATGAACAACTTCAACGCACAGAATCACTAGTTTAGAGCTTCTAAGAACACTAAATGCTGTGTTAGTGAAACTAATCAAATGAAGGCCACAGATGCTGAAAAGCATTTTTGTCAGTGAGAGAAAGGTAGTTCATGCAGTTTTAAGAGCAATTCTTAACTACATCAAAGATGTTTCTTTCTCATGAAATGAAATGTTATTTGCAATGCAGAAGACAGATTTTCATGTTTTAGAGCTTTTTTGCAGAAAAAAAATTATAATAGAGCTTCAAAGCACAGAATCACTAGTTTAGAGCTTCTAAGAAGACTAAATGCTGTGGTAGTGAAACTATGCAAATGAAGAGACTACAAGTCCAAAGATGCTGAAAAGCTACTTTCTAAGTGAGAGAAAGGTGAATACAAATTTAAGAGCAAAGCTTAAGTACATAAAAGATGTTTCTTTCTCACGAAATGAAATATCTGCAATGCAGAAGACAGATTTTCATGTTTTAGTGCTTTTTTGTAGAGAAAAAATTATACTAGAGCTTCAATGCACAGAATCACTAGGTTAAGAACACTAAGTGCTTGTGTTAGTGAAACTAAGCAAATGAAGGCCACAGATGCTGAAAAGCATTTTTGTCAGTGAGAGAAAGGTAGTTCATGCAGTTTGAAGAGCAAATCTTAACTACATGAAAGATGTTTCTTTCTCATGGAATGAAATGTTATTTGCAATGCAGAAGACAGATTTTCATGTTTTAGAGATTTTTTGCAGTGCAATTTATGTAACAGCTTCAATGCCCAGAAACACTAGATTTAGAGCTTCTAAGAACACTAAATGCTGTGTTAGTGAAACTAAGCAAATAAAGAGACTACAAGGCCACAGATGCTGAAAAGCTTCGTTCTCAGTGAGAGAAAGGTGGTCAATGCAGTTTTTAGAGCAAATCTTAACTATATGAAAGATGTTTCTTTCTCATGAAATGAAATGTTATTTGCAATGCAGAAGACAGATTTTCATGTTTTAGATCTTTTTTGCAGAGAAAAAATTATACTAGAGCTTCAATGCACAGAATCACTAGGTTAGAGCTTCTAAGAACACTAATTGCTGTGTTAGTGAAACTAAGCAAATGAAGGCCACAGATAATGAAATGCTTCGTTCTCAGTGAGAGAAAGGTGGTCAATGCCATTTTTAGAGCAAAGCTTAAGTACATGAAAGATGTTTCTTTCTCAGGAAATGAAATATCTGCAATGCAGAAGACAGATTTTCATGTATTAGAGCGTTTTTGCAGTGCAAGTTATGGTAGAGCTTCAATGCATAGAATCACTAGTTTAGAGCTTCTAAGAACACTAAATGCTGTGTTAGTGAAACTAAGCACATGAAGGCCACAGATGCTGAAAAGCTTCTTTGTCAGTGAGAGAAATGTGGTTAACGCAACTTTAAGTTCAAATCTTAACTACATGAAAGACGTTTCTTTCTCATGAAATGAAATGTTCTTTGCAATGCAGAAGACAGATTTTCATGTTTTAGAACTTTTTTGCAGAGCAAGTTATGTTAGAGCTTCAATGCACAGAATCACTAGATTAGAGCTTCAAAGAACACTAAATGCCATGTTAGTGAAACTAAGCAAATGAAGAGACTACAAGTCCACAGATGTTGAAAAGCTTCTTTTTCAGTGAGAGAAAGGTGGTTAATGCAACTTTAAGAGCAAATCTTAACTACATGAAAGAAGTTTCTTTCTCATGAAATGAAATGTTATGTGCAATGCAGAAGACAGATTTTCAGGTCTTTAAACTCTTTTTGCAGTGTAAGTTATGTTAGAGCTTCAACGCACAGAATCACTAGTTTAGAGCTTCTAAGAACACTAAATGCTGTGTTAGTGAAACTAATCAAATGAAGGCCACAGATGCTGAAAAGCTTCGTTCTCAGTGAGAGAAAGGTGGTCAATGCAGTTTTTAGAGCAAATCTTAACTATATGAAAGATGTTTCTTTCTCATGAAATGAAATGTTATATGCAATGCAGAAGACAGATTTTAATGTGTTAGAGCTTTTTTGCAGAGCAAGTTATGTTAGAGCTCCCAATGCACAGAATCACTAGTTTAGAGAGCTTCAAAGAACACTAAATGCCATGTTAGTGAAACTAAGCAAATGAAGAGATTACAAGGCCACAGATGCTGAAAAGTTCTTTCTAAATGAGAGATAGGTGCTAAATGCAATGTTAAGAGCAAAGCATAAGTACAAGAAAGATGTTTCTTTCTCATGAAATGAAATGTTTTTTGCAATGCAGAAAACAGATTTTCATGTTGTAGATCATTTTTGTAGAGAAAAAATTATACTAGAGCTTCAATGCACAGAATCACTAGGTTAGACCTTTTAAAGAACACTAAGTGCTTGTGTTAGTGAAACTAAGCAAATGAAGGCAACAGATGCTGAAAAGCTTCTTTCTCAGTGAGAGAAAGGTTGGTTTATGCAATTTTAAGAGCAAATCTTAACTACATGAAACGTTTCTTTCTCATGAAAGGAAATGTTATTTGCAATGCAAAAGACAGATTTTCATGTTTTAGAGCTTTTTTGCAGAGTAAGTTATGTTAGAGCTTCAATGCACAGAATCACTAGATTAGAGCTTCAAAGAACACTAAATGCCATGTTAGTGAAACTAAGCAAATAGAATCACTATTTTTGAAGACTACAAGTCCACAGATGTTGAAAAGCTTCTTTCTCAGTGAGAGAAAGGTGGTTAATACAACTTTAAGAGCAAATCTTAACTACATCAAAGAAGTTTCTTTTTCATGAAATGAAATGTTATTTGCAATGCAGAAGACAGATTTTCATGTCTTTAAACTTTTTTTGCAGTGCAAGTTATGAACAACTTCAACGCACAGAATCACTAGTTTAGAGCTTCTAAGAACACTAAATGCTGTGTTAGTGAAACTAATCAAATGAAGGCCACAGATGCTGAAAAGCATTTTTGTCAGTGAGAGAAAGGTAGTTCATGCAGTTTTAAGAGCAATTCTTAACTACATCAAAGATGTTTCTTTCTCATGAAATGAAATGTTATTTGCAATGCAGAAGACAGATTTTCATGTTTTAGAGCTTTTTTGCAGAAAAAAAATTATAATAGAGCTTCAAAGCACAGAATCACTAGTTTAGAGCTTCTAAGAAGACTAAATGCTGTGGTAGTGAAACTATGCAAATGAAGAGACTACAAGTCCAAAGATGCTGAAAAGCTACTTTCTAAGTGAGAGAAAGGTGAATACAAATTTAAGAGCAAAGCTTAAGTACATAAAAGATGTTTCTTTCTCACGAAATGAAATATCTGCAATGCAGAAGACAGATTTTCATGTTTTAGTGCTTTTTTGTAGAGAAAAAATTATACTAGAGCTTCAATGCACAGAATCACTAGGTTAAGAACACTAAGTGCTTGTGTTAGTGAAACTAAGCAAATGAAGGCCACAGATGCTGAAAAGCATTTTTGTCAGTGAGAGAAAGGTAGTTCATGCAGTTTGAAGAGCAAATCTTAACTACATGAAAGATGTTTCTTTCTCATGGAATGAAATGTTATTTGCAATGCAGAAGACAGATTTTCATGTTTTAGAGATTTTTTGCAGTGCAATTTATGTTACAGCTTCAATGCCCAGAAACACTAGATTTAGAGCTTCTAAGAACACTAAATGCTGTGTTAATGAAACTAAGCAAATAAAGAGACTACAAGGCCACAGATGCTGAAAAGCTTCGTTCTCAGTGAGAGAAAGGTGGTCAATGCAGTTTTTAGAGCAAATCTTAACTATATGAAAGATGTTTCTTTCTCATGAAATGAAATGTTATTTGCAATGCAGAAGACAGATTTTCATGTTTTAGATCTTTTTTGCAGAGAAAAAATTATACTAGAGCTTCAATGCACAGAATCACTAGGTTAGAGCTTCTAAGAACACTAATTGCTGTGTTAGTGAAACTAAGCAAATGAAGGCCACAGATAATGAAATGCTTCGTTCTCAGTGAGAGAAAGGTGGTCAATGCCATTTTTAGAGCAAAGCTTAAGTACATGAAAGATGTTTCTTTCTCAGGAAATGAAATATCTGCAATGCAGAAGACAGATTTTCATGTATTAGAGCGTTTTTGCAGTGCAAGTTATGGTAGAGCTTCAATGCATAGAATCACTAGTTTAGAGCTTCTAAGAACACTAAATGCTGTGTTAGTGAAACTAAGCACATGAAGGCCACAGATGCTGAAAAGCTTCTTTGTCAGTGAGAGAAATGTGGTTAACGCAACTTTAAGTTCAAATCTTAACTACATGAAAGACGTTTCTTTCTCATGAAATGAAATGTTCTTTGCAATGCAGAAGACAGATTTTCATGTCTTTAAACTTTTTTTGCAGTGCAAGTTATGAACAACTTCAACGCACAGAATCACTAGTTTAGAGCTTCTAAGAACACTAAATGCTGTGTTAGTGAAACTAATCAAATGAAGGCCACAGATGCTGAAAAGCATTTTTGTCAGTGAGAGAAAGGTAGTTCATGCAGTTTTAAGAGCAATTCTTAACTACATCAAAGATGTTTCTTTCTCATGAAATGAAATGTTATTTGCAATGCAGAAGACAGATTTTCATGTTTTAGAGCTTTTTTGCAGAAAAAAAATTATAATAGAGCTTCAAAGCACAGAATCACTAGTTTAGAGCTTCTAAGAAGACTAAATGCTGTGGTAGTGAAACTATGCAAATGAAGAGACTACAAGTCCAAAGATGCTGAAAAGCTACTTTCTAAGTGAGAGAAAGGTGAATACAAATTTAAGAGCAAAGCTTAAGTACATAAAAGATGTTTCTTTCTCACGAAATGAAATATCTGCAATGCAGAAGACAGATTTTCATGTTTTAGTGCTTTTTTGTAGAGAAAAAATTATACTAGAGCTTCAATGCACAGAATCACTAGGTTAAGAACACTAAGTGCTTGTGTTAGTGAAACTAAGCAAATGAAGGCCACAGATGCTGAAAAGCATTTTTGTCAGTGAGAGAAAGGTAGTTCATGCAGTTTGAAGAGCAAATCTTAACTACATGAAAGATGTTTCTTTCTCATGGAATGAAATGTTATTTGCAATGCAGAAGACAGATTTTCATGTTTTAGAGATTTTTTGCAGTGCAATTTATGTAACAGCTTCAATGCCCAGAAACACTAGATTTAGAGCTTCTAAGAACACTAAATGCTGTGTTAGTGAAACTAAGCAAATAAAGAGACTACAAGGCCACAGATGCTGAAAAGCTTCGTTCTCAGTGAGAGAAAGGTGGTCAATGCAGTTTTTAGAGCAAATCTTAACTATATGAAAGATGTTTCTTTCTCATGAAATGAAATGTTATTTGCAATGCAGAAGACAGATTTTCATGTTTTAGATCTTTTTTGCAGAGAAAAAATTATACTAGAGCTTCAATGCACAGAATCACTAGGTTAGAGCTTCTAAGAACACTAATTGCTGTGTTAGTGAAACTAAGTAAATGAAGGCCACAGATAATGAAATGCTTCGTTCTCAGTGAGAGAAAGGTGGTCAATGCCATTTTTAGAGCAAAGCTTAAGTACATGAAAGATGTTTCTTTCTCAGGAAATGAAATATCTGCAATGCAGAAGACAGATTTTCATGTATTAGAGCGTTTTTGCAGTGCAAGTTATGGTAGAGCTTCAATGCATAGAATCACTAGTTTAGAGCTTCTAAGAACACTAAATGCTGTGTTAGTGAAACTAAGCACATGAAGGCCACAGATGCTGAAAAGCTTCTTTGTCAGTGAGAGAAATGTGGTTAACGCAACTTTAAGTTCAAATCTTAACTACATGAAAGACGTTTCTTTCTCATGAAATGAAATGTTCTTTGCAATGCAGAAGACAGATTTTCATGTTTTAGAACTTTTTTGCAGAGCAAGTTATGTTAGAGCTTCAATGCACAGAATCACTAGATTAGAGCTTCAAAGAACACTAAATGCCATGTTAGTGAAACTAAGCAAATGAAGAGACTACAAGTCCACAGATGTTGAAAAGCTTCTTTCTCAGTGAGAGAAAGGTGGTTAATGCAACTTTAAGAGCAAATCTTAACTACATGAAAGAAGTTTCTTTCTCATGAAATGAAATGTTATGTGCAATGCAGAAGACAGATTTTCAGGTCTTTAAACTCTTTTTGCAGTGTAAGTTATGTTAGAGCTTCAACGCACAGAATCACTAGTTTAGAGCTTCTAAGAACACTAAATGCTGTGTTAGTGAAACTAATCAAATGAAGGCCACAGATGCTGAAAAGCTTCGTTCTCAGTGAGAGAAAGGTGGTCAATGCAGTTTTTAGAGCAAATCTTAACTATATGAAAGATGTTTCTTTCTCATGAAATGAAATGTTATATGCAATGCAGAAGACAGATTTTAATGTGTTAGAGCTTTTTTGCAGAGCAAGTTATGTTAGAGCTCCCAATGCACAGAATCACTAGTTTAGAGAGCTTCAAAGAACACTAAATGCCATGTTAGTGAAACTAAGCAAATGAAGAGATTACAAGGCCACAGATGCTGAAAAGTTCTTTCTAAATGAGAGATAGATGCTAAATGCAATGTTAAGAGCAAAGCATAAGTACAAGAAAGATGTTTCTTTCTCATGAAATGAAATTTTTTTTGCAATGCAGAAAACAGATTTTCATATTGTAGATCATTTTTGTAGAGAAAAAATTATACTAGAGCTTCAATGCACAGAATCACTAGGTTAGACCTTTTAAAGAACACTAAGTGCTTGTGTTAGTGAAACTAAGCAAATGAAGGCAACAGATGCTGAAAAGCTTCTTTCTCAGTGAGAGAAAGGTTGGTTTATGCAATTTTAAGAGCAAATCTTAACTACATGAAACGTTTCTTTCTCATGAAAGGAAATGTTATTTGCAATGCAAAAGACAGATTTTCATGTTTTAGAGCTTTTTTGCAGAGTAAGTTATGTTAGAGCTTCAATGCACAGAATCACTAGATTAGAGCTTCAAAGAACACTAAATGCCATGTTAGTGAAACTAAGCAAATAGAATCACTATTTTTGAAGACTACAAGTCCACAGATGTTGAAAAGCTTCTTTCTCAGTGAGAGAAAGGTGGTTAATACAACTTTAAGAGCAAATCTTAACTACATCAAAGAAGTTTCTTTTTCATGAAATGAAATGTTATTTGCAATGCAGAAGACAGATTTTCATGTCTTTAAACTTTTTTTGCAGTGCAAGTTATGAACAACTTCAACGCACAGAATCACTAGTTTAGAGCTTCTAAGAACACTAAATGCTGTGTTAGTGAAACTAATCAAATGAAGGCCACAGATGCTGAAAAGCATTTTTGTCAGTGAGAGAAAGGTAGTTCATGCAGTTTTAAGAGCAATTCTTAACTACATCAAAGATGTTTCTTTCTCATGAAATGAAATGTTATTTGCAATGCAGAAGACAGATTTTCATGTTTTAGAGCTTTTTTGCAGAAAAAAAATTATAATAGAGCTTCAAAGCACAGAATCACTAGTTTAGAGCTTCTAAGAAGACTAAATGCTGTGGTAGTGAAACTATGCAAATGAAGAGACTACAAGTCCAAAGATGCTGAAAAGCTACTTTCTAAGTGAGAGAAAGGTGAATACAAATTTAAGAGCAAAGCTTAAGTACATAAAAGATGTTTCTTTCTCACGAAATGAAATATCTGCAATGCAGAAGACAGATTTTCATGTTTTAGTGCTTTTTTGTAGAGAAAAAATTATACTAGAGCTTCAATGCACAGAATCACTAGGTTAAGAACACTAAGTGCTTGTGTTAGTGAAACTAAGCAAATGAAGGCCACAGATGCTGAAAAGCATTTTTGTCAGTGAGAGAAAGGTAGTTCATGCAGTTTGAAGAGCAAATCTTAACTACATGAAAGATGTTTCTTTCTCATGGAATGAAATGTTATTTGCAATGCAGAAGACAGATTTTCATGTTTTAGAGATTTTTTGCAGTGCAATTTATGTAACAGCTTCAATGCCCAGAAACACTAGATTTAGAGCTTCTAAGAACACTAAATGCTGTGTTAGTGAAACTAAGCAAATAAAGAGACTACAAGGCCACAGATGCTGAAAAGCTTCGTTCTCAGTGAGAGAAAGGTGGTCAATGCAGTTTTTAGAGCAAATCTTAACTATATGAAAGATGTTTCTTTCTCATGAAATGAAATGTTATTTGCAATGCAGAAGACAGATTTTCATGTTTTAGATCTTTTTTGCAGAGAAAAAATTATACTAGAGCTTCAATGCACAGAATCACTAGGTTAGAGCTTCTAAGAACACTAATTGCTGTGTTAGTGAAACTAAGCAAATGAAGGCCACAGATAATGAAATGCTTCGTTCTCAGTGAGAGAAAGGTGGTCAATGCCATTTTTAGAGCAAAGCTTAAGTACATGAAAGATGTTTCTTTCTCAGGAAATGAAATATCTGCAATGCAGAAGACAGATTTTCATGTATTAGAGCGTTTTTGCAGTGCAAGTTATGGTAGAGCTTCAATGCATAGAATCACTAGTTTAGAGCTTCTAAGAACACTAAATGCTGTGTTAGTGAAACTAAGCACATGAAGGCCACAGATGCTGAAAAGCTTCTTTGTCAGTGAGAGAAATGTGGTTAACGCAACTTTAAGTTCAAATCTTAACTACATGAAAGACGTTTCTTTCTCATGAAATGAAATGTTCTTTGCAATGCAGAAGACAGATTTTCATGTTTTAGAACTTTTTTGCAGAGCAAGTTATGTTAGAGCTTCAATGCACAGAATCACTAGATTAGAGCTTCAAAGAACACTAAATGCCATGTTAGTGAAACTAAGCAAATGAAGAGACTACAAGTCCACAGATGTTGAAAAGCTTCTTTTTCAGTGAGAGAAAGGTGGTTAATGCAACTTTAAGAGCAAATCTTAACTACATGAAAGAAGTTTCTTTCTCATGAAATGAAATGTTATGTGCAATGCAGAAGACAGATTTTCAGGTCTTTAAACTCTTTTTGCAGTGTAAGTTATGTTAGAGCTTCAACGCACAGAATCACTAGTTTAGAGCTTCTAAGAACACTAAATGCTGTGTTAGTGAAACTAATCAAATGAAGGCCACAGATGCTGAAAAGCTTCGTTCTCAGTGAGAGAAAGGTGGTCAATGCAGTTTTTAGAGCAAATCTTAACTATATGAAAGATGTTTCTTTCTCATGAAATGAAATGTTATATGCAATGCAGAAGACAGATTTTAATGTGTTAGAGCTTTTTTGCAGAGCAAGTTATGTTAGAGCTCCCAATGCACAGAATCACTAGTTTAGAGAGCTTCAAAGAACACTAAATGCCATGTTAGTGAAACTAAGCAAATGAAGAGATTACAAGGCCACAGATGCTGAAAAGTTCTTTCTAAATGAGAGATAGATGCTAAATGCAATGTTAAGAGCAAAGCATAAGTACAAGAAAGATGTTTCTTTCTCATGAAATGAAATGTTTTTTGCAATGCAGAAAACAGATTTTCATGTTGTAGATCATTTTTGTAGAGAAAAAATTATACTAGAGCTTCAATGCACAGAATCACTAGGTTAGACCTTTTAAAGAACACTAAGTGCTTGTGTTAGTGAAACTAAGCAAATGAAGGCAACAGATGCTGAAAAGCTTCTTTCTCAGTGAGAGAAAGGTTGGTTTATGCAATTTTAAGAGCAAATCTTAACTACATGAAACGTTTCTTTCTCATGAAAGGAAATGTTATTTGCAATGCAAAAGACAGATTTTCATGTTTTAGAGCTTTTTTGCAGAGTAAGTTATGTTAGAGCTTCAATGCACAGAATCACTAGATTAGAGCTTCAAAGAACACTAAATGCCATGTTAGTGAAACTAAGCAAATAGAATCACTATTTTTGAAGACTACAAGTCCACAGATGTTGAAAAGCTTCTTTCTCAGTGAGAGAAAGGTGGTTAATACAACTTTAAGAGCAAATCTTAACTACATCAAAGAAGTTTCTTTTTCATGAAATGAAATGTTATTTGCAATGCAGAAGACAGATTTTCATGTCTTTAAACTTTTTTTGCAGTGCAAGTTATGAACAACTTCAACGCACAGAATCACTAGTTTAGAGCTTCTAAGAACACTAAATGCTGTGTTAGTGAAACTAATCAAATGAAGGCCACAGATGCTGAAAAGCATTTTTGTCAGTGAGAGAAAGGTAGTTCATGCAGTTTTAAGAGCAATTCTTAACTACATCAAAGATGTTTCTTTCTCATGAAATGAAATGTTATTTGCAATGCAGAAGACAGATTTTCATGTTTTAGAGCTTTTTTGCAGAAAAAAAAATTATAATAGAGCTTCAAAGCACAGAATCACTAGTTTAGAGCTTCTAAGAAGACTAAATGCTGTGGTAGTGAAACTATGCAAATGAAGAGACTACAAGTCCAAAGATGCTGAAAAGCTTCTTTCTAAGTGAGAGAAAGGTGGTTAATACAAATTTAAGAGCAAAGCTTAAGTACATGAAAGATGTTTCTTTCTCACGAAATGAAATATCTGCAATGCAGAAGACAGATTTTCATGTTTTAGTGCTTTTTTGTAGAGAAAAAATTATACTAGAGCTTCAATGCACAGAATCACTAGGTTAAGAACACTAAGTGCTTGTGTTAGTGAAACTAAGCAAATGAAGGCCACAGATGCTGAAAAGCATTTTTGTCAGTGAGAGAAAGGTAGTTCATGCAGTTTGAAGAGCAAATCTTAACTACATGAAAGATGTTTCTTTCTCATGGAATGAAATGTTATTTGCAATGCAGAAGACAGATTTTCATGTTTTAGAGATTTTTTGCAGTGCAATTTATGTTACAGCTTCAATGCCCAGAAACACTAGATTTAGAGCTTCTAAGAACACTAAATGCTGTGTTAGTGAAACTAAGCAAATAAAGAGACTACAAGGCCACAGATGCTGAAAAGCTTCGTTCTCAGTGAGAGAAAGGTGGTCAATGCAGTTTTTAGAGCAAATCTTAACTATATGAAAGATGTTTCTTTCTCATGAAATGAAATGTTATTTGCAATGCAGAAGACAGATTTTCATGTTTTAGATCTTTTTTGCAGAGAAAAAATTATACTAGAGCTTCAATGCACAGAATCACTAGGTTAGAGCTTCTAAGAACACTAATTGCTGTGTCAGTGAAACTAATCAAATGAAGGCCACAGAAGCTGAAAAGCATTGTTGTCAGTGAGAGAAAGGTAGTTCATGCAGTTTGAAGAGCAAATCTTAACTACATGAAAGATGTTTCTTTCTCATGGAATGAAATGTTATTTGCAATGCAGAAGACAGATTTTCATGTTTTAGAGATTTTTTGCAGTGCAATTTATGTTACAGCTTCAATGCCCAGAAACACTAGATTTAGAGCTTCTAAGAACACTAAATGCTGTGTTAGTGAAACTAAGCAAATAAAGAGACTACAAGGCCACAGATGCTGAAAAGCTTCGTTCTCAGTGAGAGAAAGGTGGTCAATGCAGTTTTTAGAGCAAATCTTAACTATATGAAAGATGTTTCTTTCTCATGAAATGAAATGTTATTTGCAATGCAGAAGACAGATTTTCATGTTTTAGAGCTTTTTTGCAGAAAAAGTTATGTTATAGCTTCAATGTACAGAATCACTAGTTTAGAGCTTCTAAGAACACTAAATGCTGTGTTAGTGAAACTAAGCAAATGAAGGCCACAGATAATGAAATGCTTCGTTCTCAGTGAGAGAAAGGTGGTCAATGCCATTTTTAGAGCAAAGCTTAAGAACATGACAGACGTTTCTTTCTCACGAAATGAAATATCTTCAATGCAGAAGACAGATTTTCATGTTTTAGAGCTTTTTTGCAGAAAAAGTTATGTTATAGCTTCAATGTACAGAATCACTAGTTTAGAGCTTCTAAGAACACTAAATGCTGTGTTAGTGAACTCAGCAATTAAAAAGACTACCAGGCCACAGATGCTGAAAACCTTCTTTCACATTCAGAGAAAGGTGGTTAATGCAATTTTACGAGCAAGTCTTAACTACATGAAAGATATTTCTTTCTCATGGAATGAAATGTTATTTGCAATGCAGAAGACAGATTTTCATGTGTTAGATCTTTTTTGCAGAGAAAAAATTATACTAGAGCTTCAATGCACAGAATCACTAGTTTAGAGCTTCTAAGAACACTAAATGCTGTGTTAGTGAAACTAAGCAAATAAAGAGACTACAAGGCCACAGATGCTGAAAAGCTTCGTTCTCAGTGAGAGAAAGGTGGTCAATGCAGTTTTTAGAGCAAATCTTAACTATATGAAAGATGTTTCTTTCTCATGAAATGAAATGTTATTTGCAATGCAGAAGACAGATTTTCATGTTTTAGATCTTTTTTGCAGAGAAAAAATTATACTAGAGCTTCAATGCACAGAATCTCTAGGTTAGAGCTTCTAAGAACACTAATTGCTGTGTTAGTGAAACTAAGCAAATGAAGAGATTACAAGGCCACAGATGCTGAAAAGTTCTTTCTCAGTGAGAGAAAGGTTGGTTTATGCAATTTTAAGAGCAAATCTTAACTACATCAAAGCTGTTTCTTTCTCATGAAATGAAATGTTCTTTGCAATGCAGAAGAAAGATTTTCATGTTTTAGAACTTTTTTGCAGAGCAAATTATGTTAGAGCTTCAATGCACAGAATCACTAGATTAGAGCTTCTAAGAACACTAAATGCCATGTTAGTGAAACTAAGCAAATGAAGAGACTACAAGTCCACAGATGTTGAAAAGCTTCTTTCTCAGTGAGAGAAAGGTGGTTAATGCAACTTTAAGAGCAAATCTTAACTACATGAAAGACGTTTCTTTCTCATGAAATGAAATGTTATGTGCAATGCAGAAGACAGATTTTCAGGTCTTTAAACTCTTTTTGCAGTGTAAGTTATGTTAGAGCTTCAACGCACAGAATCACTAGTTTAGAGCTTCTAAGAACACTAAATGCTGTGTTAGTGAAACTAATCAAACGAAGGCCACAGATGCTGAAAAGCATTTTTGTCAGTGAGAGAAAGGTAGTTCATGCAGTTTTAAGAGCAAATCTTAACTACATCAAAGCTGTTTCTTTCTCATGAAATGAAATGTTATTTGCAATGCAGAAGACAGATTTTCATGTTTTAGATCTTTTTTGCAGAGAAAAAATTATACTAGAGCTTCAATGCACAGAATCACTAGGTTAGAGCTTCTAAGAACACTAATTGCTGTGTTAGTGAAACTAATCAAATGAAGGCCACAGATGCTGAAAAGCATTTTTGTCAGTGAGAGAAAGGTAGTTCATGCAGTTTGAAGAGCAAATCTTAACTACATGAAAGATGTTTCTTTCTCATGGAATGAAATGTTATTTGCAATGCAGAAGACAGATTTTCATGCTTTAGAGATTTTTTGCAGTGCAATTTATGTTACAGCTTCCATGCCCAGAAACACTACATTTAGAGCTTCTAAGAACACTAAATGCCGTGTTAGTGAAACTAAGCAAATGAAGAGACTACAAGTCCACAGATGTTGAAAAGCTTCTTTCTCAGTGAGAGAAAGGTGGTTAATGCAACTTTAAGAGCAAATCTTAACTACATGAAAGACGTTTCGTTTCTCATGAAATGAAATGTTATGTGCAATGCAGAAGACAGATTTTCAGGTCTTTAAACTCTTTTTGCAGTGTAAGTTATGTTAGAGCTTCACGCACAGAATCACTAGTTTAGAGCTTCTAAGAACACTAAATGCTGTGTTAGTGAAACTAATCAAATGAAGGCCACAGATGCTTAAAAGCATTTTTTGTCAGTGAGAGAAAGGTAGTTCATGCAGTTTTAAGAGCAAATCTTAACTACATCAAAGCTGTTTCTTTCTCATGAAATGAAATGTTATTTGCAATGCAGAAGACAGATTTCATGTTTTAGAGATTTATTGCAGTGCAATTTATGTTACAGCTTCAATGCCCAGAAACACTAGATTTAAAGCTTCTAAGAACACTAATGCTGTGTTAGTGAAACTAAGCAAATAAAGAGACTGCAAGGCCACAGATGCTGAAAAGCTTCGTTCTCAGTGAGAGAAAGGTGGTCAATGCAGTTTTTAGAGCAAATCTTAACTATATGAAAGATGTTTCTTTCTCATGAAATGAAATGTTATGTGCAATGCAGAAGACAGATTTTAATGTGTTACAGCTTTTTTGCAGAGCAAGTTATGTTAGAGCTCCCAATGCACAGAATCACTAGTTTAGAGCTTCTAAGAACAGTAATTGCTGTTAGTGAAACTAAGCAAATGAGACTACAAGGCCACAGATGCTGAAAACCTTCTTTCTTAATATTAAGAGCAAAGCTTAAGTACATGAAAGCTGTTTCTTTCTCATGAAATGAAATGTTATTTGCAATGCAGAAGACAGATTTTCATGTTTTAGAGCTTTTTTGCAGAAAAAAAAATTATAATAGAGCTTCAAAGCACAGAATCACTAGTTTAGAGCTTCTAAGAAGACTAAATGCTGTGGTAGTGAAACTATGCAAATGAAGAGACTACAAGTCCAAAGATGCTGAAAAGCTTCTTTCTAAGTGAGAGAAAGGTGGTTAATACAAATTTAAGAGCAAAGCTTAAGTACATGAAAGATGTTTCTTTCTCACGAAATGAATTATCTGCAATTGCAGAAGACAGATTTTCATGTTTTAGTGCTTTTTTGTAGAGAAAAAATTATACTAGAGCTTCAATGCACAGAATCACTAGGTTAAGAACACTAAGTGCTTGTGTTAGTGAAACTAAGCAAATGAAGGCACAGATGCTGAAAAGCATTTTTGTCAGTGAGAGAAAGGTAGTTCATGCAGTTTGAAGAGCAAATCTTAACTACATGAAAGATGTTTCTTTCTCATGGAATGAAATGTTATTTGCAATGCAGAAGACAGATTTTCATGTTTTAGAGATTTTTTGCAGTGCAATTTATGTTGCAGCTTCAATGCCCAGAAACACTAGATTTAGAGCTTCTAAGAACACTAAATGCTGTGTTAGTGAAACTAAGCAAATAAAGAGACTACAAGGCCACAGATGCTGAAAAGCTTCGTTCTCAGTGAGAGAAAGGTGGTCAATGCAGTTTTTAGAGCAAATCTTAACTATATGAAAGATGTTTCTTTCTCATGAAATGAAATGTTATTTGCAATGCAGAAGACAGATTTTCATGTTTTAGATCTTTTTTGCAGAGAAAAAATTATACTAGAGCTTCAATGCACAGAATCACTAGGTTAGAGCTTCTAAGAACACTAATTGCTGTGTTAGTGAAACTAATCAAATGAAGGCCACAGAAGCTGAAAAGCATTGTTGTCAGTGAGAGAAAGGTAGTTCATGCAGTTTGAAGAGCAAATCTTAACTACATGAAAGATGTTTCTTTCTCATGGAATGAAATGTTATTTGCAATGCAGAAGACAGATTTCATGTTTTAGAGATTTTTTTTGCAGTGCAATTTATGTTACAGCTTCCATGCCCAGAAACACTACATTTAGAGCTTCTAAGAACACTAAATGCTGTGTTAGTGAAACTAAGCACATGAAGGCCACAGATGCTGAAAAGCTTCTTTGTCAGTGAGAGAAATGTGGTTAACGCAACTTAAGTTTCAAATCTTAACTACATGAAAGACGTTTCTTTCCTCATGAAATGAAATGTTCTTTGCAATGCAGAAGACAGATTTTCATGTTTTAGAACTTTTTTGCAGAGCAAATTATGTTAGAGCTTCAATGCACAGAATCACTAGATTAGAGCTTCTAAGAACACTAAAATGCCATGTTAGTGAAACTAAGCAAATGAAGAGACTACAAGTCCACAGATGTTGAAAAGCTTCTTTCTCAGTGAGAGAAAGGTGGTTAATGCAACTTTAAGAGCAAATCTTAACTACATGAAAGACGTTTCTTTCTCATGAAATGAAATGTTATGTGCAATGCAGAAGACAGATTTTCAGGTCTTTAAACTCTTTTTGCAGTGTAAGTTATGTTAGAGCTTCAACGCACAGAATCACTAGTTTAGAGCTTCTAAGAACACTAAATGCTGTGTTAGTGAAACTAATCAAATGAAGGCCACAGATGCTGAAAAGCATTTTTGTCAGTGAGAGAAAGGTAGTTCATGCAGTTTTTAAGAGCAAATCTTAACTACATCAAAGCTGTTTCTTTCTCATGAAATGAAATGTTATTTGCAATTGCAGAAGACAGATTTTCATGTTTTAGAGATTTTTTGCAGTGCAATTTATGTTACAGCTTCAATGCCCAGAAACACTAGATTTAGAGCTTCTAAGGGGGAACACTAAATGCGAAACTAAGCAAATAAAGAGACTGCAAGGCCACAGATGCTGAAAAGCTTCGTTCTCAGTGAGAGAAAGGTGGTCAATGCAGTTTTTAGAGCAAATCTTAACTATATGAAAGATGTTTCTTTCTCATGAAATGAAATGTTATGTGCAATGCAGAAGACAGATTTTAATGTGTTACAGCTTTTTTGCAGAGCAAGTTATGTTAGAGCTCCCAATGCACAGAATCACTAGTTTAGAGCTTCTAAGTACAGTAATTGCTGTGTTAGTGAAACTAAGCAAATGAGACTACAAGGCCACAGATGCTGAAAAGCTTCTTTCTTAATTTTAAGAGCAAAGCTTAAGTACATGAAAGCTGTTTCTTTCTCATGAAATGAAATGTTATTTGCAATGCAGAAGACAGATTTTCATGTTTTAGAGCTTTTTTGCAGAAAAAAAAATTATAATAGAGCTTCAAAGCACAGAATCACTAGTTTAGAGCTTCTAAGAAGACTAAATGCTGTGGTAGTGAAACTATGCAAATGAAGAGACTACAAGTCCAAAGATGCTGAAAAGCTTCTTTCTAAGTGAGAGAAAGGTGGTTAATACAAATTTAAGAGAAAAGCTTAAGTACATGAAAGATGTTTCTTTCTCACGAAATGAAATATCTGCAATGCAGAAGACAGATTTTCATGTTTTAGTGCTTTTTTGTAGAGAAAAAATTATACTAGAGCTTCAACGCACAGAATCACTAGGTTAAGAACACTAAGTGCTTGTGTTAGTGAAACTAAGCAAATGAAGGCCACAGATGCTGAAAAGCATTTTTGTCAGTGAGAGAAAGGTAGTTCATGCAGTTTGAAGAGCAAATCTTAACTACATGAAAGATGTTTCTTTCTCATGGAATGAAATGTTATTTGCAATGCAGAAGACAGATTTTCATGTTTTAGAGATTTTTTGCAGAGCAAGTTATGTTAGAGCTTCAATGCACAGAATCACTAGATTAGAGCTTCTAAGAACACTAAATGCCATGTTAGTGAAACTAAACAAATGAAGAGACTACAAGTCCACAGATATTGAAAAGCTTCTTTCTCAGTGAGAGAAAGGTGGTTAATGCAACTTTAAGAGCAAATCTTAACTACATGAAAGACGTTTCTTTCTCATGAAATGAAATGTTATGTGCAATGCAGAAGACAGATTTTCAGGTCTTTAAACTCTTTTTGCAGTGTAAGTTATGTTAGAGCTTCAACGCACAGAATCACTAGTTTAGAGCTTCTAAGAACACTAAATGCTGTGTTAGTGAAACTAATCAAATGAAGGCCACAGATGCTGAAAAGCATTTTTGTCAGTGAGAGAAAGGTAGTTCATGCAGTTTTAAGAGCAAATCTTAACTACATCAAAGCTGTTTCTTTCTCATGAAATGAAATGTTATTTGCAATGCAGAAGACAGATTTTCATGTTTTAGATCTTTTTTGCAGAGAAAAAATTATACTAGAGCTTCAATGCACAGAATCACTAGGTTAGAGCTTCTAAGAACACTAATTGCTGTGTTAGTGAAACTAATCAAATGAAGGCCACAGATGCTGAAAAGCATTTTTGTCAGTGAGAGAAAGGTAGTTCATGCAGTTTGAAGAGCAAATCTTAACTACATGAAAGATGTTTCTTTCTCATGGAATGAAATGTTATTTGCAATGCAGAAGACAGATTTTCATGTTTTAGAGATTTTTTGCAGTGCAATTTATGTTACAGCTTCCATGCCCAGAAACACTACATTTAGAGCTTCTAAGAACACTAAATGCTGTGTTAGTGAAACTAAGCACATGAAGGCCACAGATGCTGAAAAGCTTCTTTGTCAGTGAGAGAAATGTGGTTAACGCAACTTTAAGTTCAAATCTTAACTACATGAAAGACGTTTCTTTCTCATGAAATGAAATGTTCTTTGCAATGCAGAAGACAGATTTTCATGTTTTAGAACTTTTTTGCAGAGCAAGTTATGTTAGAGCTTCAATGCACAGAATCACTAGATTAGAGCTTCTAAGAACACTAAATGCCATGTTAGTGAAACTAAGCAAATGAAGAGACTACAAGTCCACAGATGTTGAAAAGCTTCTTTCTCAGTGAGAGAAAGGTGGTTAATGCAACTTTAAGAGCAAATCTTAACTACATGAAAGACGTTTCTTTCTCATGAAATGAAATGTTATGTGCAATGCAAAAGACAGATTTTCAGGTCTTTAAACTCTTTTTGCAGTGTAAGTTATGTTAGAGCTTCAACGCACAGAATCACTAGTTTAGAGCTTCTAAGAACACTAAATGCTGTGTTAGTGAAACTAATCAAATGAAGGCCACAGATGCTGAAAAGCATTTTTGTCAGTGAGAGAAAGGTAGTTCATGCAGTTTTAAGAGCAAATCTTAACTACATCAAAGCTGTTTCTTTCTCATGAAATGAAATGTTATTTGCAATGCAGAAGACAGATTTTCATGTTTTAGATCTTTTTTGCAGAGAAAAAATTATACTAGAGCTTCAATGCACAGAATCACTAGGTTAGAGCTTCTAAGAACACTAATTGCTGTGTTAGTGAAACTAATCAAATGAAGGCCACAGATGCTGAAAAGCATTTTTGTCAGTGAGAGAAAGGTAGTTCATGCAGTTTGAAGAGCAAATCTTAACTACATGAAAGATGTTTCTTTCTCATGGAATGAAATGTTATTTGCAATGCAGAAGACAGATTTTCATGTTTTAGAGATTTTTTGCAGTGCAATTTATGTTACAGCTTCCATGCCCAGAAACACTACATTTAGAGCTTCTAAGAACACTAAATGCTGTGTTAGTGAAACTAAGGACATGAAGGCCACAGATGCTGAAAAGCTTCTTTGTCAGTGAGAGAAATGTGGTTAACGCAACTTTAAGTTCAAATCTTAACTACATGAAAGACGTTTCTTTCTCATGAAATGAAATGTTCTTTGCAATGCAGAAGACAGATTTTCATGTTTTAGAACTTTTTTGCAGAGCAAGTTATGTTAGAGCTTCAATGCACAGAATCACTAGATTAGAGCTTCTAAGAACACTAAATGCCATGTTAGTGAAACTAAGCAAATGAAGAGACTACAAGTCCACAGATGTTGAAAAGCTTCTTTCTCAGTGAGAGAAAGGTGGTTAATGCAACTTTAAGAGCAAATCTTAACTACATGAAAGACGTTTCTTTCTCATGAAATGAAATATGTGCAATGCAGAAGACAGATTTTCAGGTCTTTAAACTCTTTTTGCAGTGTAAGTTATGTTAGAGCTTCAACGCACAGAATCACTAGTTTAGAGCTTCTAAGAACACTAAATGCTGTGTTAGTGAAACTAATCAAATGAAGGCCACAGATGCTGAAAAGCATTTTTGTCAGTGAGAGAAAGGTAGTTCATGCAGTTTTAAGAGCAAATCTTAACTACATCAAAGCTGTTTCTTTCTCATGAAATGAAATGTTATTTGCAATGCAGAAGACAGATTTTCATGTTTTAGAGATTTTTTGCAGTGCAATTTATGTTACAGCTTCAATGCCCAGAAACACTAGATTTAGAGCTTCTAAGAACACTAAATGCTGTGTTAGTGAAACTAAGCAAATAAAGAGACTGCAAGGCCACAGATGCTGAAAAGCCTCGTTCTCAGTGAGAGAAAGGTGGTCAATGCAGTTTTTAGAGCAAATCTTAACTATATGAAAGATGTTTCTTTCTCATGAAATGAAATGTTATGTGCAATGCAGAAGACAGATTTTAATGTGTTACAGCTTTTTTGCAGAGCAAGTTATGTTAGAGCTCCCAATGCACAGAATCACTAGTTTAGAGAGCTTCAAAGAACACTAAATGCCATGTTAGTGAAACTAAGCAAATGAAGAGATTACAAGGCCACAGATGCTGAAAAGTTCTTTCTAAATGAGAGATAGATGCTAAATGCAATGTTAAGAGCAAAGCATAAGTACAAGAAAGATGTTTCTTTCTCATGAAATGAAATGTTTTTTGCAATGCAGAAAACAGATTTTCATGTTGTAGATCATTTTTGTAGAGAAAAAATTATACTAGAGCTTCAATGCACAGAATCACTAGGTTAGACCTTTTAAAGAACACTAAGTGCTTGTGTTAGTGAAACTAAGCAAATGAAGGCAACAGATGCTGAAAAGCTTCTTTCTCAGTGAGAGAAAGGTTGGTTTATGCAATTTTAAGAGCAAATCTTAACTACATGAAACGTTTCTTTCTCATGAAAGGAAATGTTATTTGCAATGCAAAAGACAGATTTTCATGTTTTAGAGCTTTTTTTGCAGAGTAAGTTATGTTAGAGCTTCAATGCACAGAATCACTAGATTAGAGCTTCAAAGAACACTAAATGCCATGTTAGTGAATCTAAGCAAATAGAATCACTATTTTTGAAGACTACAAGTCCACAGATGTTGAAAAGCTTCTTTCTCAGTGAGAGAAAGGTGGTTAATACAACTTTAAGAGCAAATCTTAACTACATCAAAGAAGTTTCTTTTTCATGAAATGAAATGTTATTTGCAATGCAGAAGACAGATTTTCATGTCTTTAAACTTTTTTTGCAGTGCAAGTTATGAACAACTTCAACGCACAGAATCACTAGTTTAGAGCTTCTAAGAACACTAAATGCTGTGTTAGTGAAATTAATCAAATGAAGGCCACAGATGCTGAAAAGCATTTTTGTCAGTGAGAGAAAGGTAGTTCATGCAGTTTTAAGAGCAATTCTTAACTACATCAAAGATGTTTCTTTCTCATGAAATGAAATGTTATTTGCAATGCAGAAGACAGATTTTCATGTTTTAGAGCTTTATTGCAGTGCACGTTTTGTAACAGCTTCAATGCACAGAAACACTAGATTTAGAGCTTCTAAGAACACTAATTGCTGTGTTACTGAAACTAAGCTAATGAAGAGACTACAAGTCCACAGATGCTGAAAAGCTTCTTTCTCAATGAGAGAATTGTGGTAAATGCAATTTTAAGAGCAAAGTTTAAGTACATGAAAGATGTTTTTTTTTCTCATGATATGGAATGTTATTTGCATTGCAGAAGAGATTTCCATGTGTTAGCTCTTTTTTGCAGAACAAGTTATGTTAGAGCTTCAATGCACAGAATTACTAGTTTAGAGCTTCTAAGAACAGTAATTGCTGTGTTAGTGAAACTAAGCAAATGAGACTACAAGGCCACAGATGCTGAAAAGCTTCTTTCTTAATTTTAAGAGCAAAGCTTAAGTACATGAAACCTGTTTCTTTCTCATGAAATGAAATGTTATTTGCAATGCAGAAGACAGATTTTCATGTTTTAGAGCTTTTTTGCAGAAAAAAAAATTATAATAGAGCTTCAAAGCACAGAATCACTAGTTTAGAGCTTCTAAGAAGACTAAATGCTGTGGTAGTGAAACTATGCAAATGAAGAGACTACAAGTCCAAAGATGCTGAAAAGCTTCTTTCTAAGTGAGAGAAAGGTGGTTAATACAAATTTAAGAGCAAAGCTTAAGTACATGAAAGATGTTTCTTTCTCACGAAATGAAATATCTGCAATGCAGAAGACAGATTTTCATGTTTTAGTGCTTTTTTGTAGAGAAAAAATTATACTAGAGCTTCAATGCACAGAATCACTAGGTTAAGAACACTAAGTGCTTGTGTTAGTGAAACTAAGCAAATGAAGGCCACAGATGCTGAAAAGCATTTTTGTCAGTCAGAGAAAGGTAGTTCATGCAGTTTTAAGAGCAAATCTTAACTACATCAAAGCTGTTTCTTTCTCATGAAATGAAATGTTATTTGCAATGCAGAAGACAGATTTTCGAGCTTTATTGCAGTGCACGTTTTGTTACAGCTTCAATGCACAGAAACACTAGATTTAGAGCTTCTAAGAACACTAATTGCTGTGCTACTGAAACTAAGCAAATGAAGAGACTACAAGTCCACAGATGCTGAAAAGCTTCTTTCTCAATGAGAGAACTTTGGTAAATGCAATTTTAAGAGCAAAGTTTAAGTACATGAAAGATGTTTTTTTCTCATGAAATGAAATGTTATTTGCAATGCAGAAGACAGATTTTCATGTTTTAGAGCTTTTTTGCAGAAAAAAAAATTATAATAGAGCTTCAAAGCACAGAATCACTAGTCTAGAGCTTCTAAGAAGACTAAATGCTGTGGTAGTGAAACTATGCAAATGAAGAGACTACAAGTCCAAAGATGCTGAAAAGCTTCTTTCTAAGTGAGAGAAAGGTGGTTAATACAAATTTAAGAGCAAAGCTTAAGTACATGAAAGATGTTTCTTTCTCACGAAATGAAATATCTGCAATGCAGAAGACAGATTTTCATGTTTTAGTTCTTTTTTGTAGAGAAAAAATTATACTAGAGCTTCAATGCACAGAATCACTAGGTTAAGAACACTAAGTGCTTGTGTTAGTGAAACTAAGCAAATGAAGGCCAAAGATGCTGAAAAGCTTCTTCTCAGTGAGAGAAAGGTGGTTAATGCAACTTTAAGAGCAAATCTTAACTACATGAAAGACGTTTCTTTCTCATGAAATGAAATGTTATGTGCAATGCAGAAGACAGATTTTCAGGTCTTTAAACTTTTTTTGCAGTGTAAGTTATGTTAGAGCTTCAACGCACAGAATCACTAGTTTAGAGTTTCTAAGAACACTAAATGCTGTGTTAGTGAAACTAATCAAATGAAGGCCACAGATGCTGAAAAGCATTTTTGTCAGTGAGAGAAAGGTAGTTCATGCAGTTTGAAGAGCAAATCTTAACTACATGAAAGATGTTTCTTTCTCATGGAATGAAATGTTATTTGCAATGCAGAAGACAGATTTTCATGTTTTAGAGATTTTTTGCAGTGCAATTTATGTTACAGCTTCAATGCCCAGAAACACTAGATTTAGAGCTTCTAAGAACACTAAATGCTGTGTTAGTGAAACTAAGCAAATAAAGAGACTACAAGGCCACAGATGCTGAAAAGCTTCGTTCTCAGTGAGAGAAAGGTGGTCAATGCAGTTTTTAGAGCAAATCTTAACTATATGAAAGATGTTTCTTTCTCATGAAATGAAATGTTATTTGCAATGCAGAAGACAGATTTTCATGTTTTAGATCTTTTTTGCAGAGAAAAAATTATACTAGAGCTTCAATGCACAGAATCACTAGGTTAGAGCTTCTAAGAACACTAATTGCTGTGTTAGTGAAACTAAGCAAATGAAGGCCACAGATAATGAAATGCTTCGTTCTCAGTGAGAGAAAGGTGGTCAATGCCATTTTAGAGCAAAGCTTAAGAACATGACAGACGTTTCTTTCTCACGAAATGAAATATCTTCAATGCAGAAGACAGATTTTCATGTTTTAGAGCTTTTTTGTAGAAAAAGTTATGTTATAGCTTCAATGTACAGAATCACTAGTTTAGAGCTTCTAAGAACACTAAATGCTGTGTTAGTGAACTCAGCAAATAAAAAGACTACCAGGCCACAGATGCTGAAAACCTTCTTTCACATTCAGAGAAAGGTGGTTAATGCAATTTTAAGAGCAAGTCTTAACTACATGAAAGATGTTTCTTTCTCATGGAATGAAATGTTATTTGCAATGCAGAAGACAGATTTTCATGTGTTAGAGCTTTTTTGCAGTGCAAGTTATGTTAGAGCTTCAATGCACAGAATCACTAGTTTAGAGCTTCTAAGAACACTAAATGCTGTGCTAGTGAAACAATGCAAATGAAAAGACTACAAGTCCACAGATGCTGAAAAGCTTCTTTCTCAGTGAGAGAAAGGTGGTTAATGCAAATTTAAGAGCAAAGCATAAGTACATGAAAGATGTTTCTTTCTCATGAAATAAATTGTTATTTGCAATGCAGAAGACAGATTTTCATGTTTTAGAGCTTTTTTGCAGAGCAAGTTATGTTAGAGCATCAATGCACAGAATCACTAGTTTAGAGCTTCTAAGAACACTAAATGCTGTGTTAGCGAAACTTAGCAAATAAAGAGACTACAAGGCCACAGATGCCGAAAAGCTTCTTTCTCAGTGAGAGAAAGGTGGTCAATGCAATTTCTAGAGCAAAGCTTAAGAACATGAAAGACGTTTCTTTCTCACGAAATGAAATATCTTCAATGCAGAAGACAGATTTTCATGTATTAGAGCGTTTTTGCAGTGCAAGTTATGGTAGAGCTTCAATGCATAGAATCACTAGTTTAGAGCTTCTAAGAACACTAAATGCTGTGTTAGTGAAACTAAGCACATGAAGGCCACAGATGCTGAAAAGCTTCTTTGTCAGTGAGAGAAATGTGGTTAACGCAACTTTAAGTTCAAATCTTAACTACATGAAAGACGTTTCTTTCTCATGAAATGAAATGTTCTTTGCAATGCAGAAGACAGATTTTCATGTTTTAGAACTTTTTTGCAGAGAAAGTTATGTTAGAGCTTCAATGCACAGAATCACTAGATTAGAGCTTCAAAGAACACTAAATGCCATGTTAGTGAACTAAGCAAATGAAGAGACTACAAGTCCACAGATGTTGAAAAGCTTCTTTCTCAGTGAGAGAAAGGTGGTTAATGCAACTTTAAGAGCAAATCTTAACTACATGAAAGACGTTTCTTTCTCATGAAATGAAATGTTATGTGCAATGCAGAAGACAGATTTTCAGGTCTTTAAACTTTTTTGCAGTGTAAGTTATGTTAGAGCTTCAACGCACAGAATCACTAGTTTAGAGCTTCTAAGAACACTAAATGCTGTGTTAGTGAAACTAATCAAATGAAGGCCACAGATGCTGAAAAGCATTTTTGTCAGTGAGAGAAAGGTAGTTCATGCAGTTTGAAGAGCAAATCTTAACTACATGAAAGATGTTTCTTTCTCATGGAATGAAATGTTATTTGCAATGCAGAAGACAGATTTTCATGTTTTAGAGATTTTTTGCAGTGCAATTTATGTTACAGCTTCAATGCCCAGAAACACTAGATTTAGAGCTTCTAAGAACACTAAATGCTGTGTTAGTGAAACTAAGCAAATAAAGAGACTACAAGGCCACAGATGCTGAAAAGCTTCGTTCTCAGTGAGAGAAAGGTGGTCAATGCAGTTTTTAGAGCAAATCTTAACTATATGAAAGATGTTTCTTTCTCATGAAATGAAATGTTATTTGCAATGCAGAAGACAGATTTTCATGTTTTAGATCTTTTTTGCAGAGAAAAAATTATACTAGAGCTTCAATGCACAGAATCACTAGGTTAGAGCTTCTAAGAACACTAATTGCTGTGTTAGTGAAACTAAGCAAATGAAGGCCACAGATAATGAAATGCTTCGTTCTCAGTGAGAGAAAGGTGGTCAATGCCATTTTAGAGCAAAGCTTAAGAACATGACAGACGTTTCTTTCTCACGAAATGAAATATCTTCAATGCAGAAGACAGATTTTCATGTTTTAGAGCTTTTTTGTAGAAAAAGTTATGTTATAGCTTCAATGTACAGAATCACTAGTTTAGAGCTTCTAAGAACACTAAATGCTGTGTTAGTGAACTCAGCAAATAAAAAGACTACCAGGCCACAGATGCTGAAAA
>JBCAMP010000196.1:0-62747 GCA_039654775.1 Spinibarbus caldwelli | reverse complement strand
AAATGTTATTTGCAATGCAGAAGACAGATTTTCATGTTTTAGAGATTTTTTGCAGTGCAATTTATGTTACAGCTTCAATGCCCAGAAACACTAGATTTAGAGCTTCTAAGAACACTAAATGCTGTGTTAATGAAACTAAGCAAATAAAGAGACTACAAGGCCACAGATGCTGAAAAGCTTCGTTCTCAGTGAGAGAAAGGTGGTCAATGCAGTTTTTAGAGCAAATCTTAACTATATGAAAGGTTTCTTTCTCATGAAATGAAATGTTATTTGCAATGCAGAAGACAGATTTTCATGTTTTAGATCTTTTTTGCAGAGAAAAAATTATACTAGAGCTTCAATGCACAGAATCACTAGGTTAGAGCTTCTAAGAACACTAATTGCTGTGTTAGTGAAACTAATCAAATGAAGGCCACAGATGCTGAAAAGCATTTTTGTCAGTGAGAGAAAGGTAGTTCATGCAGTTTGAAGAGCAAATCTTAACTACATGAAAGATGTTTCTTTCTCATGGAATGAAATGTTATTTGTTATTTGCAATTTATGTTACAGCTTCCATGCCCAGAAACACTACATTTAGAGCTTCTAAGAATACTAAATGCTGTGTTAGTGAAACTAAGCACATGAAGGCCACAGATGCTGAAAAGCTTCTTTGTCAGTGAGAGAAATGTGGTTAACGCAACTTTAAGTTCAAATCTTAACTACATGAAAGACGTTTCTTTCTCATGAAATGAAATATCTGCAATGCAGAAGACAGATTTTCATGTTTTAGTGCTTTTTTGTAGAGAAAAAATTATACTAGAGCTTCAATGCACAGAATCACTAGGTTAAGAACACTAAGTGCTTGTGTTAGTGAAACTAAGCAAATGAAGGCCACAGATGCTGAAAAGCATTTTTGTCAGTGAGAGAAAGGTAGTTCATGCAGTTTGAAGAGCAAATCTTAACTACATGAAAGATGTTTCTTTCTCATGGAATGAAATGTTATTTGCAATGCAGAAGACAGATTTTCATGTTTTAGAGATTTTTTGCAGTGCAATTTATGTAACAGCTTCAATGCCCAGAAACACTAGATTTAGAGCTTCTAAGAACACTAAATGCTGTGTTAGTGAAACTAAGCAAATAAAGAGACTACAAGGCCACAGATGCTGAAAAGCTTCGTTCTCAGTGAGAGAAAGGTGGTCAATGCAGTTTTTAGAGCAAATCTTAACTATATGAAAGATGTTTCTTTCTCATGAAATGAAATGTTATTTGCAATGCAGAAGACAGATTTTCATGTTTTAGATCTTTTTTGCAGAGAAAAAATTATACTAGAGCTTCAATGCACAGAATCACTAGGTTAGAGCTTCTAAGAACACTAAATGCTGTGTTAGTGAAACTAAGCAAATGAAGGCCACAGATAATGAAATGCTTCGTTCTCAGTGAGAGAAAGGTGGTCAATGCCATTTTTAGAGCAAAGCTTAAGTACATGAAAGATGTTTCTTTCTCAGGAAATGAAATATCTGCAATGCAAAAGACAGATTTTCATGTATTAGAGCGTTTTTGCAGTGCAAGTTATGGTAGAGCTTCAATGCATAGAATCACTAGTTTAGAGCTTCTATGAACACTAAATGCTGTGTTAGTGAAACTAAGCACATGAAGGCCACAGATGCTGAAAAGCTTCTTTGTCAGTGAGAGAAATGTGGTTAACGCAACTTTAAGTTCAAATCTTAACTACATGAAAGACGTTTCTTTCTCATGAAATGAAATGTTCTTTGCAATGCAGAAGACAGATTTTCATGTTTTAGAACTTTTTTGCAGAGCAAGTTATGTTAGAGCTTCAATGCACAGAATCACTAGATTAGAGCTTCAAAGAACACTAAATGCCATGTTAGTGAAACTAAGCAAATGAAGAGACTACAAGTCCACAGATGTTGAAAAGCTTCTTTCTCAGTGAGAGAAAGGTGGTTAATGCAACTTTAAGAGCAAATCTTAACTACATGAAAGACGTTTCTTTCTCATGAAATGAAATGTTATGTGCAATGCAGAAGACAGATTTTCAGGTCTTTAAACTCTTTTTGCAGTGTAAGTTATGTTAGAGCTTCAACGCACAGAATCACTAGTTTAGAGCTTCTAAGAACACTAAATGCTGTGTTAGTGAAACTAATCAAATGAAGGCCACAGATGCTGAAAAGCATTTTTGTCAGTGAGAGAAAGGTAGTTCATGCAGTTTTAAGAGCAAATCTTAACTACATCAAAGCTGTTTCTTTCTCATGAAATGAAATGTTATTTGCAATGCAGAAGACAGATTTTCATGTTTTAGAGATTTTTTGCAGTGCAATTTATGTTACAGCTTCAATGCCCAGAAACACTAGATTTAGAGCTTCTAAGAACACTAAATGCTGTGTTAGTGAAACTAAGCAAATAAAGAGACTGCAAGGCCACAGATGCTGAAAAGCTTCGTTCTCAGTGAGAGAAAGGTGGTCAATGCAGTTTTTAGAGCAAATCTTAACTATATGAAAGATGTTTCTTTCTCATGAAATGAAATGTTATGTGCAATGCAGAAGACAGATTTTAATGTGTTAGAGCTTTTTTGCAGAGCAAGTTATGTTAGAGCTCCCAATGCACAGAATCACTAGTTTAGAGAGCTTCAAAGAACACTAAATGCCATGTTAGTGAAACTAAGCAAATGAAGAGATTACAAGGCCACAGATGCTGAAAAGTTCTTTCTAAATGAGAGATAGATGCTAAATGCAATGTTAAGAGCAAAGCATAAGTACAAGAAAGATGTTTCTTTCTCATGAAATGAAATGTTTTTTGCAATGCAGAAAACAGATTTTCATGTTGTAGATCATTTTTGTAGAGAAAAAATTATACTAGAGCTTCAATGCACAGAATCACTAGGTTAGACCTTTTAAAGAACACTAAGTGCTTGTGTTAGTGAAACTAAGCAAATGAAGGCAACAGATGCTGAAAAGCTTCTTTCTCAGTGAGAGAAAGGTTGGTTTATGCAATTTTAAGAGCAAATCTTAACTACATGAAACGTTTCTTTCTCATGAAAGGAAATGTTATTTGCAATGCAGAAGACAGATTTTCATGTTTTAGATCTTTTTTGCAGAGAAAAAATTATACTAGAGCTTCAATGCACAGAATCACTAGGTTAGAGCTTCTAAGAACACTAATTGCTGTGTTTGTGAAACTAATCAAATGAAGGCCACAGATGCTGAAAAGCATTTTTGTCAGTGAGAGAAAGGTAGTTCATGCAGTTTGAAGAGCAAATCTTAACTACATGAAAGATGTTTCTTTCTCATGGAATGAAATGTTATTTGCAATGCAGAAGACAGATTTTCATGTTTTAGAGATTTTTTGCAGTGCAATTTATGTTACAGCTTCCATGCCCAGAAACACTACATTTAGAGCTTCTAAGAACACTAAATGCTGTGTTAGTGAAACTAAGCTCATGAAGGCCACAGATGCTGAAAAGCTTCTTTGTCAGTGAGAGAAATGTGGTTAACGCAACTTTAAGTTCAAATCTTAACTACATGAAAGACGTTTCTTTCTCATGAAATGAAATGTTCTTTGCAATGCAGAAGACAGATTTTCATGTTTTAGAACTTTTTTGCAGAGCAAGTTATGTTAGAGCTTCAATGCACAGAATCACTAGATTAGAGCTTCTAAGAACACTAAATGCCATGTTAGTGAAACTAAGCAAATGAAGAGACTACAAGTCCACAGATGTTGAAAAGCTTCTTTCTCAGTGAGAGAAAGGTGGTTAATGCAACTTTAAGAGCAAATCTTAACTACATGAAAGACGTTTCTTTCTCATGAAATGAAATGTTATGTGCAATGCAGAAGACAGATTTTAATGTGTTACAGCTTTTTTGCAGAGCAAGTTATGTTAGAGCTCCCAATGCACAGAATCACTAGTTTAGAGAGCTTCAAAGAACACTAAATGCCATGTTAGTGAAACTAAGCAAATGAAGAGATTACAAGGCCACAGATGCTGAAAAGTTCTTTCTAAAAAAGAGATAGATGCTAAATGCAATGTTAAGAGCAAAGCATAAGTACAAGAAAGATGTTTCTTTCTCATGAAATGAAATGTTATTTGCAATGCAAAAGACAGATTTTCATGTTTTAGAGCTTTTTTGCAGAGTAAGTTATGTTAGAGCTTCAATGCACAGAATCACTAGATTAGAGCTTCAAAGAACACTAAATGCCATGTTAGTGAATCTAAGCAAATAGAATCACTATTTTTGAAGACTACAAGTCCACAGATGTTGAAAAGCTTCTTTCTCAGTGAGAGAAAGGTGGTTAATACAACTTTAAGAGCAAATCTTAACTACATCAAAGAAGTTTCTTTTTCATGAAATGAAATGTTATTTGCAATGCAGAAGACAGATTTTCATGTTTTAGAGCTTTATTGCAGTGCACGTTTTGTTACAGCTTCAATGCACAGAAACACTAGATTTAGAGCTTCTAAGAACACTAATTGCTGTGTTACTGAAACTAAGCAAATGAAGAGACTACAAGTCCACAGATGCTGAAAAGCTTCTTTCTCATTGAGAGAATTGTGGTAAATACAATTTTAAGAGCAAAGTTTAAGTACATGAAAGATGTTTTTTTTTCTCATGATATGGAATGTTATTTGCATTGCAGAAGAGATTTCCATGTGTTAGCTCTTTTTTGAAGAGCAAGTTATGTTAGAGCTTCAATGCACAGAATTACTAGTTTAGAGCTTCTAAGAACAGTAATTGCTGTGTTAGTGAAACTAAGCAAATGAGACTACAAGGCCACAGATGCTGAAAAGCTTCTTTCTTAATTTTAAGAGCAAAGCTTAAGTACATGAAAGCTGTATCTTTCTCATGAAATGAAATGTTATTTGCAATGCAGAAGACAGATTTTCATGTTTTAGAGCTTTTTTGCAGAAAAAAAAATTATAATAGAGCTTCAAAGCACAGAATCACTAGTTTAGAGCTTCTAAGAAGACTAAATGCTGTGGTAGTGAAACTATGCAAATGAAGAGACTACAAGTCCAAAGATGCTGAAAAGCTACTTTCTAAGTGAGAGAAAGGTGGTTAATACAAATTTAAGAGCAAAGCTTAAGTACATGAAAGATGTTTCTTTCTCACGAAATGAAATATCTGCAATGCAGAAGACAGTTTTTCATGTTTTAGTGCTTTTTTGTAGAGAAAAAATTATACTAGAGCTTCAATGCACAGAATCACTAGGTTAAGAACACTAAGTGCTTGTGTTAGTGAAACTAAGCAAATGAAGGCCACAGATGCTGAAAAGCATTTTTGTCAGTGAGAGAAAGGTAGTTCATGCAGTTTGAAGAGCAAATCTTATCTACATGAAAGATGTTTCTTTCTCATGGAATGAAATGTTATTTGCAATGCAGAAGACAGATTTTCATGTTTTAGAGATTTTTTGCAGTGCAATTTATGTTACAGCTTCAATGCCCAGAAACACTAGATTTAGAGCTTCTAAGAACACTAAATGCTGTGTTAGTGAAACTAAGCAAATAAAGAGACTACAAGGCCACAGATGCTGAAAAGCTTCGTTCTCAGTGAGAGAAAGGTGGTCAATGCAGTTTATAGAGGAAATCTTAACTATATGAAAGATGTTTCTTTCTCATGAAATGAAATGTTATTTGCAATGCAGAAGACAGATTTTCATGTTTTAGTGCTTTTTTGTAGAGAAAAAATTATACTAGAGCTTCAATGCACAGAATCACTAGGTTAAGAACACTAAGTGCTTGTGTTAGTGAAACTAAGCAAATGAAGGCCACAGATGCTGAAAAGCATTTTTGTCAGTGAGAGAAAGGTAGTTCATGCAGTTTGAAGAGCAAATCTTAACTACATGAAAGATGTTTCTTTCTCATGGAATGAAATGTTATTTGCAATGCAGAAGACAGATTTTCATGTTTTAGAGATTTTTTGCAGTGCAATTTATGTAACAGCTTCAATGCCCAGAAACACTAGATTTAGAGCTTCTAAGAACACTAAATGCTGTGTTAGTGAAACTAAGCAAATAAAGAGACTACAAGGCCACAGATGCTGAAAAGCTTCGTTCTCAGTGAGAGAAAGGTGGTCAATGCAGTTTTTAGAGCAAATCTTAACTATATGAAAGATGTTTCTTTCTCATGAAATGAAATGTTATTTGCAATGCAGAAGACAGATTTTCATGTTTTAGATCTTTTTTGCAGAGAAAAAATTATACTAGAGCTTCAATGCACAGAATCACTAGGTTAGAGCTTCTAAGAACACTAATTGCTGTGTTAGTGAAACTAAGCAAATGAAGGCCACAGATAATGAAATGCTTCGTTCTCAGTGAGAGAAAGGTGGTCAATGCCATTTTTAGAGCAAAGCTTAAGTACATGAAAGATGTTTCTTTCTCATGAAATGAAATGTTATTTGCAATGCAGAAGACAGATTTTCATGTTTTAGAGCTTTTTTGCAGAAAAAGTTATTTTATAGCTTCAATGTACAGAATCACTAGTTTAGAGCTTCTAAGAACACTAAATGCTGTGTTAGTGAAACTAAGCAAATGAAGTCCACAGATAATGAAATGCTTCGTTCTCAGTGAGAGAAAGGTGGTCAATGCCATTTTTAGAGCAAAGCTTAAGAACATGACAGACGTTTCTTTCTCACGAAATGAAATATCTTCAATGCAGAAGACAGATTTTCATGTTTTAGAGCTTTTTTGCAGAAAAAGTTATATTATAGCTTCAATGTACAGAATCACTAGTTTAGAGCTTCTAAGAACACTAAATGCTGTGTTAGTGAACTCAGCAATTAAAAAGACTACCAGGCCACAGATGCTGAAAACCTTCTTTCACATTCAGAGAAAGGTGGTTAATGCAATTTTACGAGCAAGTCTTAACTACATGAAAGATATTTCTTTCTCATGGAATGAAATGTTATTTGCAATGCAGAAGACAGATTTTCATGTTTTAGAACTTTTTTGCAGAGCAAGTTATGTTAGAGCTTCAATGCACAGAATCACTAGATTAGAGCTTCAAAGAACACTAAATGCCATGTTAGTGAAACTAAGCAAATGAAGAGACTACAAGTCCACAGATGTTGAAAAGCTTCTTTCTCAGTGAGAGAAAGGTGGTTAATGCAACTTTAAGAGCAAATCTTAACTACATGAAAGACGTTTCTTTCTCATGAAATGAAATGTTATGTGCAATGCAGAAGACAGATTTTCAGGTCTTTAAACTCTTTTTGCAGTGTAAGTTATGTTAGAGCTTCAACGCACAGAATCACTAGTTTAGAGCTTCTAAGAACACTAAATGCTGTGTTAGTGAAACTAATCAAATGAAGGCCACAGATGCTGAAAAGCATTTTTGTCAGTGAGAGAAAGGTAGTTCATGCAGTTTTAAGAGCAAATCTTAACTACATCAAAGCTGTTTCTTTCTCATGAAATGAAATGTTATTTGCAATGCAGAAGACAGATTTTCATGTTTTAGAGATTTTTTGCAGTGCAATTTATGTTACAGCTTCAATGCCCAGAAACACTAGATTTAGAGCTTCTAAGAACACTAAATGCTGTGTTAGTGAAACTAAGCAAATAAAGAGACTGCAAGGCCACAGATGCTGAAAAGCTTCGTTCTCAGTGAGAGAAAGGTGGTCAATGCAGTTTTTAGAGCAAATCTTAACTATATGAAAGATGTTTCTTTCTCATGAAATGAAATGTTATGTGCAATGCAGAAGACAGATTTTAATGTGTTAGAGCTTTTTTGCAGAGCAAGTTATGTTAGAGCTCCCAATGCACAGAATCACTAGTTTAGAGAGCTTCAAAGAACACTAAATGCCATGTTAGTGAAACTAAGCAAATGAAGAGATTACAAGGCCACAGATGCTGAAAAGTTCTTTCTAAATGAGAGATAGATGCTAAATGCAATGTTAAGAGCAAAGCATAAGTACAAGAAAGATGTTTCTTTCTCATGAAATGAAATGTTTTTTGCAATGCAGAAAACAGATTTTCATGTTGTAGATCATTTTTGTAGAGAAAAAATTATACTAGAGCTTCAATGCACAGAATCACTAGGTTAGACCTTTTAAAGAACACTAAGTGCTTGTGTTAGTGAAACTAAGCAAATGAAGGCAACAGATGCTGAAAAGCTTCTTTCTCAGTGAGAGAAAGGTTGGTTTATGCAATTTTAAGAGCAAATCTTAACTACATGAAACGTTTCTTTCTCATGAAAGGAAATGTTATTTGCAATGCAAAAGACAGATTTTCATGTTTTAGAGCTTTTTTGCAGAGTAAGTTATGTTAGAGCTTCAATGCACAGAATCACTAGATTAGAGCTTCAAAGAACACTAAATGCCATGTTAGTGAAACTAAGCAAATAGAATCACTATTTTTGAAGACTACAAGTCCACAGATGTTGAAAAGCTTCTTTCTCAGTGAGAGAAAGGTGGTTAATACAACTTTAAGAGCAAATCTTAACTACATCAAAGAAGTTTCTTTTTCATGAAATGAAATGTTATTTGCAATGCAGAAGACAGATTTTCATGTCTTTAAACTTTTTTTGCAGTGCAAGTTATGAACAACTTCAACGCACAGAATCACTAGTTTAGAGCTTCTAAGAACACTAAATGCTGTGTTAGTGAAACTAATCAAATGAAGGCCACAGATGCTGAAAAGCATTTTTGTCAGTGAGAGAAAGGTAGTTCATGCAGTTTTAAGAGCAATTCTTAACTACATCAAAGATGTTTCTTTCTCATGAAATGAAATGTTATTTGCAATGCAGAAGACAGATTTGCATGTTTTAGAGCTTTATTGCAGTGCACGTTTTGTTACAGCTTCAATGCACAGAAACACTAGATTTAGAGCTTCTAAGAACACTAATTGCTGTGTTACTGAAACTAAGCAAATGAAGAGACTACAAGTCCACAGATGCTGAAAAGCTTCTTTCTCAATGAGAGAATTGTGGTAAATGCAATTTTAAGAGCAAAGTTTAAGTACATGAAAGATGTTTTTTTTTCTCATGATATGGAATGTTATTTGCATTGCAGAAGAGATTTCCATGTGTTAGCTCTTTTTTGAAGAGCAAGTTATGTTAGAGCTTCAATGCACAGAATTACTAGTTTAGAGCTTCTTAGAACAGTAATTGCTGTGTTAGTGAAACTAAGCAAATGAGACTACAAGGCCACAGATGCTGAAAAGCTTCTTTCTTAATTTTAAGAGCAAAGCTTAAGTACATGAAAGCTGTTTCTTTCTCATGAAATGAAATGTTATTTGCAATGCAGAAGACAGATTTTCATGTTTTAGAGCTTTTTTGCAGAAAAAAAAATTATAATAGAGCTTCAAAGCACAGAATCACTAGTTTAGAGCTTCTAAGAAGACTAAATGCTGTGGTAGTGAAACTATGCAAATGAAGAGACTACAAGTCCAAAGATGCTGAAAAGCTTCTTTCTAAGTGAGAGAAAGGTGGTTAATACAAATTTAAGAGCAAAGCTTAAGTACATGAAAGATGTTTCTTTCTCACGAAATGAAATATCTGCAATGCAGAAGACAGATTTTCATGTTTTAGTGCTTTTTTGTAGAGAAAAAATTATACTAGAGCTTCAATGCACAGAATCACTAGGTTAAGAACACTAAGTGCTTGTGTTAGTGAAACTAAGCAAATGAAGGCCACAGATGCTGAAAAGCATTTTTGTCAGTGAGAGAAAGGTAGTTCATGCAGTTTGAAGAGCAAATCTTATCTACATGAAAGATGTTTCTTTCTCATGGAATGAAATGTTATTTGCAATGCAGAAGACAGATTTTCATGTTTTAGAGATTTTTTGCAGTGCAATTTATGTTACAGCTTCAATGCCCAGAAACACTAGATTTAGAGCTTCTAAGAACACTAAATGCTGTGTTAGTGAAACTAAGCAAATAAAGAGACTGCAAGGCCACAGATGCTGAAAAGCTTCGTTCTCAGTGAGAGAAAGGTGGTCAATGCAGTTTTTAGAGCAAATCTTAACTATATGAAAGATGTTTCTTTCTCATGAAATGAAATGTTATGTGCAATGCAGAAGACAGATTTTCAGGTCTTTAAACTCTTTTTGCAGTGTAAGTTATGTTAGAGCTTCAACGCACAGAATCACTAGTTTAGAGCTTCTAAGAACACTAAATGCTGTGTTAGTGAAACTAATCAAATGAAGGCCACAGATGCTGAAAAGCATTTTTGTCAGTGAGAGAAAGGTAGTTCATGCAGTTTTAAGAGCAAATCTTAACTACATCAAAGCTGTTTCTTTCTCATGAAATGAAATGTTATTTGCAATGCAGAAGACAGATTTTCATGTTTTAGAGATTTTTTGCAGTGCAATTTATGTTACAGCTTCAATGCCTAGAAACACTAGATTTAGAGCTTCTAAGAACACTAAATGCTGTGTTAGTGAAACTAAGCAAATAAAGAGACTGCAAGGCCACAGATGCTGAAAAGCTTCGTTCTCAGTGAGAGAAAGGTGGTCAATGCAGTTTGTAGAGCAAATCTTAACTATATGAAAGATGTTTCGTTCTCATGAAATGAAATGTTATGAGCAATGCAGAAGACAGATTTTAATGTGTTACAGCTTTTTTGCAGAGCAAGTTATGTTAGAGCTCCCAATGCACAGAATCACTAGTTTAGAGCTTCTAAGAACAGTAATTGCTGTGTTAGTGAAACTAAGCAAATGAGACTACAAGGCCACAGATGCTGAAAAGCTTCTTTCTTAATTTTAAGAGCAAAGCTTAAGTACATGAAAGCTGTTTCTTTTTCATGAAATGAAATGTTATTTGCAATGCAGAAGACAGATTTTCATGTTTTAGAGCTTTTTTGCAGAAAAAAAATTATAATAGAGCTTCAAAGCACAGAATCACTAGTTTAGAGCTTCTAAGAAGACTAAATGCTGTGGTAGTGAAACTATGCAAATGAAGAGACTACAAGTCCAAAGATGCTGAACAGCTTCTTTCTAAGTGAGAGAAAGGTGAATACAAATTTAAGAGCAAAGCTTAAGTACATGAAAGATGTTTCTTTCTCACGAAATGAAATATCTGCAATGCAGAAGACAGATTTTCATGTTTTAGTGCTTTTTTGTAGAGAAAAAATTATACTAGAGCTTCAATGCACAGAATCACTAGGTTAAGAACACTAAGTGCTTGTGTTAGTGAAACTAAGCAAATGAAGGCCACAGATGCTGAAAAGCATTTTTGTCAGTGAGAGAAAGGTAGTTCATGCAGTTTGAAGAGCAAATCTTAACTACATGAAAGATGTTTCTTTCTCATGGAATGAAATGTTATTTGCAATGCAGAAGACAGATTTTCATGTTTTAGAGATTTTTTGCAGTGCAATTTATGTTACAGCTTCAATGCCCAGAAACACTAGATTTAGAGCTTCTAAGAACACTAAATGCTGTGTTAATGAAACTAAGCAAATAAAGAGACTACAAGGCCACAGATGCTGAAAAGCTTCGTTCTCAGTGAGAGAAAGGTGGTCAATGCAGTTTTTAGAGGAAATCTTAACTATATGAAAGATGTTTCTTTCTCATGAAATGAAATGTTATTTGCAATGCAGAAGACAGATTTTCATGTTTTAGTGCTTTTTTGTAGAGAAAAAATTATACTAGAGCTTCAATGCACAGAATCACTAGGTTAAGAACACTAAGTGCTTGTGTTAGTGAAACTAAGCAAATGAAGGCCACAGATGCTGAAAAGCATTTTTGTCAGTGAGAGAAAGGTAGTTCATGCAGTTTGAAGAGCAAATCTTAACTACATGAAAGATGTTTCTTTCTCATGGAATGAAATGTTATTTGCAATGCAGAAGACAGATTTTCATGTTTTAGAGATTTTTTGCAGTGCAATTTATGTAACAGCTTCAATGCCCAGAAACACTAGATTTAGAGCTTCTAAGAACACTAAATGCTGTGTTAGTGAAACTAAGCAAATAAAGAGACTACAAGGCCACAGATGCTGAAAAGCTTCGTTCTCAGTGAGAGAAAGGTGGTCAATGCAGTTTTTAGAGCAAATCTTAACTATATGAAAGATGTTTCTTTCTCATGAAATGAAATGTTATTTGCAATGCAGAAGACAGATTTTCATGTTTTAGATCTTTTTTGCAGAGAAAAAATTATACTAGAGCTTCAATGCACAGAATCACTAGGTTAGAGCTTCTAAGAACACTAATTGCTGTGTTAGTGAAACTAAGCAAATGAAGGCCACAGATAATGAAATGCTTCGTTCTCAGTGAGAGAAAGGTGGTCAATGCCATTTTTAGAGCAAAGCTTAAGTACATGAAAGATGTTTCTTTCTCATGAAATGAAATGTTATTTGCAATGCAGAAGACAGATTTTCATGTTTTAGAGCTTTTTTGCAGAAAAAGTTATTTTATAGCTTCAATGTACAGAATCACTAGTTTAGAGCTTCTAAGAACACTAAATGCTGTGTTAGTGAAACTAAGCAAATGAAGTCCACAGATAATGAAATGCTTCGTTCTCAGTGAGAGAAAGGTGGTCAATGCCATTTTTAGAGCAAAGCTTAAGAACATGACAGACGTTTCTTTCTCACGAAATGAAATATCTTCAATGCAGAAGACAGATTTTCATGTTTTAGAGCTTTTTTGCAGAAAAAGTTATATTATAGCTTCAATGTACAGAATCACTAGTTTAGAGCTTCTAAGAACACTAAATGCTGTGTTAGTGAACTCAGCAATTAAAAAGACTACCAGGCCACAGATGCTGAAAACCTTCTTTCACATTCAGAGAAAGGTGGTTAATGCAATTTTACGAGCAAGTCTTAACTACATGAAAGATATTTCTTTCTCATGGAATGAAATGTTATTTGCAATGCAGAAGACAGATTTTCATGTTTTAGAACTTTTTTGCAGAGCAAGTTATGTTAGAGCTTCAATGCACAGAATCACTAGATTAGAGCTTCAAAGAACACTAAATGCCATGTTAGTGAAACTAAGCAAATGAAGAGACTACAAGTCCACAGATGTTGAAAAGCTTCTTTCTCAGTGAGAGAAAGGTGGTTAATGCAACTTTAAGAGCAAATCTTAACTACATGAAAGACGTTTCTTTCTCATGAAATGAAATGTTATGTGCAATGCAGAAGACAGATTTTCAGGTCTTTAAACTCTTTTTGCAGTGTAAGTTATGTTAGAGCTTCAACGCACAGAATCACTAGTTTAGAGCTTCTAAGAACACTAAATGCTGTGTTAGTGAAACTAATCAAATGAAGGCCACAGATGCTGAAAAGCATTTTTGTCAGTGAGAGAAAGGTAGTTCATGCAGTTTTAAGAGCAAATCTTAACTACATCAAAGCTGTTTCTTTCTCATGAAATGAAATGTTATTTGCAATGCAGAAGACAGATTTTCATGTTTTAGAGATTTTTTGCAGTGCAATTTATGTTACAGCTTCAATGCCCAGAAACACTAGATTTAGAGCTTCTAAGAACACTAAATGCTGTGTTAGTGAAACTAAGCAAATAAAGAGACTGCAAGGCCACAGATGCTGAAAAGCTTCGTTCTCAGTGAGAGAAAGGTGGTCAATGCAGTTTTTAGAGCAAATCTTAACTATATGAAAGATGTTTCTTTCTCATGAAATGAAATGTTATGTGCAATGCAGAAGACAGATTTTAATGTGTTAGAGCTTTTTTGCAGAGCAAGTTATGTTAGAGCTCCCAATGCACAGAATCACTAGTTTAGAGAGCTTCAAAGAACACTAAATGCCATGTTAGTGAAACTAAGCAAATGAAGAGATTACAAGGCCACAGATGCTGAAAAGTTCTTTCTAAATGAGAGATAGATGCTAAATGCAATGTTAAGAGCAAAGCATAAGTACAAGAAAGATGTTTCTTTCTCATGAAATGAAATGTTTTTTGCAATGCAGAAAACAGATTTTCATGTTGTAGATCATTTTTGTAGAGAAAAAATTATACTAGAGCTTCAATGCACAGAATCACTAGGTTAGACCTTTTAAAGAACACTAAGTGCTTGTGTTAGTGAAACTAAGCAAATGAAGGCAACAGATGCTGAAAAGCTTCTTTCTCAGTGAGAGAAAGGTTGGTTTATGCAATTTTAAGAGCAAATCTTAACTACATGAAACGTTTCTTTCTCATGAAAGGAAATGTTATTTGCAATGCAAAAGACAGATTTTCATGTTTTAGAGCTTTTTTGCAGAGTAAGTTATGTTAGAGCTTCAATGCACAGAATCACTAGATTAGAGCTTCAAAGAACACTAAATGCCATGTTAGTGAAACTAAGCAAATAGAATCACTATTTTTGAAGACTACAAGTCCACAGATGTTGAAAAGCTTCTTTCTCAGTGAGAGAAAGGTGGTTAATACAACTTTAAGAGCAAATCTTAACTACATCAAAGAAGTTTCTTTTTCATGAAATGAAATGTTATTTGCAATGCAGAAGACAGATTTTCATGTCTTTAAACTTTTTTTGCAGTGCAAGTTATGAACAACTTCAACGCACAGAATCACTAGTTTAGAGCTTCTAAGAACACTAAATGCTGTGTTAGTGAAACTAATCAAATGAAGGCCACAGATGCTGAAAAGCATTTTTGTCAGTGAGAGAAAGGTAGTTCATGCAGTTTTAAGAGCAATTCTTAACTACATCAAAGATGTTTCTTTCTCATGAAATGAAATGTTATTTGCAATGCAGAAGACAGATTTGCATGTTTTAGAGCTTTATTGCAGTGCACGTTTTGTTACAGCTTCAATGCACAGAAACACTAGATTTAGAGCTTCTAAGAACACTAATTGCTGTGTTACTGAAACTAAGCAAATGAAGAGACTACAAGTCCACAGATGCTGAAAAGCTTCTTTCTCAATGAGAGAATTGTGGTAAATGCAATTTTAAGAGCAAAGTTTAAGTACATGAAAGATGTTTTTTTTTCTCATGATATGGAATGTTATTTGCATTGCAGAAGAGATTTCCATGTGTTAGCTCTTTTTTGAAGAGCAAGTTATGTTAGAGCTTCAATGCACAGAATTACTAGTTTAGAGCTTCTTAGAACAGTAATTGCTGTGTTAGTGAAACTAAGCAAATGAGACTACAAGGCCACAGATGCTGAAAAGCTTCTTTCTTAATTTTAAGAGCAAAGCTTAAGTACATGAAAGCTGTTTCTTTCTCATGAAATGAAATGTTATTTGCAATGCAGAAGACAGATTTTCATGTTTTAGAGCTTTTTTGCAGAAAAAAAAATTATAATAGAGCTTCAAAGCACAGAATCACTAGTTTAGAGCTTCTAAGAAGACTAAATGCTGTGGTAGTGAAACTATGCAAATGAAGAGACTACAAGTCCAAAGATGCTGAAAAGCTTCTTTCTAAGTGAGAGAAAGGTGGTTAATACAAATTTAAGAGCAAAGCTTAAGTACATGAAAGATGTTTCTTTCTCACGAAATGAAATATCTGCAATGCAGAAGACAGATTTTCATGTTTTAGTGCTTTTTTGTAGAGAAAAAATTATACTAGAGCTTCAATGCACAGAATCACTAGGTTAAGAACACTAAGTGCTTGTGTTAGTGAAACTAAGCAAATGAAGGCCACAGATGCTGAAAAGCATTTTTGTCAGTGAGAGAAAGGTAGTTCATGCAGTTTGAAGAGCAAATCTTATCTACATGAAAGATGTTTCTTTCTCATGGAATGAAATGTTATTTGCAATGCAGAAGACAGATTTTCATGTTTTAGAGATTTTTTGCAGTGCAATTTATGTTACAGCTTCAATGCCCAGAAACACTAGATTTAGAGCTTCTAAGAACACTAAATGCTGTGTTAGTGAAACTAAGCAAATAAAGAGACTGCAAGGCCACAGATGCTGAAAAGCTTCGTTCTCAGTGAGAGAAAGGTGGTCAATGCAGTTTTTAGAGCAAATCTTAACTATATGAAAGATGTTTCTTTCTCATGAAATGAAATGTTATGTGCAATGCAGAAGACAGATTTTCAGGTCTTTAAACTCTTTTTGCAGTGTAAGTTATGTTAGAGCTTCAACGCACAGAATCACTAGTTTAGAGCTTCTAAGAACACTAAATGCTGTGTTAGTGAAACTAATCAAATGAAGGCCACAGATGCTGAAAAGCATTTTTGTCAGTGAGAGAAAGGTAGTTCATGCAGTTTTAAGAGCAAATCTTAACTACATCAAAGCTGTTTCTTTCTCATGAAATGAAATGTTATTTGCAATGCAGAAGACAGATTTTCATGTTTTAGAGATTTTTTGCAGTGCAATTTATGTTACAGCTTCAATGCCTAGAAACACTAGATTTAGAGCTTCTAAGAACACTAAATGCTGTGTTAGTGAAACTAAGCAAATAAAGAGACTGCAAGGCCACAGATGCTGAAAAGCTTCGTTCTCAGTGAGAGAAAGGTGGTCAATGCAGTTTGTAGAGCAAATCTTAACTATATGAAAGATGTTTCGTTCTCATGAAATGAAATGTTATGAGCAATGCAGAAGACAGATTTTAATGTGTTACAGCTTTTTTGCAGAGCAAGTTATGTTAGAGCTCCCAATGCACAGAATCACTAGTTTAGAGCTTCTAAGAACAGTAATTGCTGTGTTAGTGAAACTAAGCAAATGAGACTACAAGGCCACAGATGCTGAAAAGCTTCTTTCTTAATTTTAAGAGCAAAGCTTAAGTACATGAAAGCTGTTTCTTTTTCATGAAATGAAATGTTATTTGCAATGCAGAAGACAGATTTTCATGTTTTAGAGCTTTTTTGCAGAAAAAAAATTATAATAGAGCTTCAAAGCACAGAATCACTAGTTTAGAGCTTCTAAGAAGACTAAATGCTGTGGTAGTGAAACTATGCAAATGAAGAGACTACAAGTCCAAAGATGCTGAACAGCTTCTTTCTAAGTGAGAGAAAGGTGAATACAAATTTAAGAGCAAAGCTTAAGTACATGAAAGATGTTTCTTTCTCACGAAATGAAATATCTGCAATGCAGAAGACAGATTTTCATGTTTTAGTGCTTTTTTGTAGAGAAAAAATTATACTAGAGCTTCAATGCACAGAATCACTAGGTTAAGAACACTAAGTGCTTGTGTTAGTGAAACTAAGCAAATGAAGGCCACAGATGCTGAAAAGCATTTTTGTCAGTGAGAGAAAGGTAGTTCATGCAGTTTGAAGAGCAAATCTTAACTACATGAAAGATGTTTCTTTCTCATGGAATGAAATGTTATTTGCAATGCAGAAGACAGATTTTCATGTTTTAGAGATTTTTTGCAGTGCAATTTATGTTACAGCTTCAATGCCCAGAAACACTAGATTTAGAGCTTCTAAGAACACTAAATGCTGTGTTAATGAAACTAAGCAAATAAAGAGACTACAAGGCCACAGATGCTGAAAAGCTTCGTTCTCAGTGAGAGAAAGGTGGTCAATGCAGTTTTTAGAGGAAATCTTAACTATATGAAAGATGTTTCTTTCTCATGAAATGAAATGTTATTTGCAATGCAGAAGACAGATTTTCATGTTTTAGTGCTTTTTTGTAGAGAAAAAATTATACTAGAGCTTCAATGCACAGAATCACTAGGTTAAGAACACTAAGTGCTTGTGTTAGTGAAACTAAGCAAATGAAGGCCACAGATGCTGAAAAGCATTTTTGTCAGTGAGAGAAAGGTAGTTCATGCAGTTTGAAGAGCAAATCTTAACTACATGAAAGATGTTTCTTTCTCATGGAATGAAATGTTATTTGCAATGCAGAAGACAGATTTTCATGTTTTAGAGATTTTTTGCAGTGCAATTTATGTAACAGCTTCAATGCCCAGAAACACTAGATTTAGAGCTTCTAAGAACACTAAATGCTGTGTTAGTGAAACTAAGCAAATAAAGAGACTACAAGGCCACAGATGCTGAAAAGCTTCGTTCTCAGTGAGAGAAAGGTGGTCAATGCAGTTTTTAGAGCAAATCTTAACTATATGAAAGATGTTTCTTTCTCATGAAATGAAATGTTATTTGCAATGCAGAAGACAGATTTTCATGTTTTAGATCTTTTTTGCAGAGAAAAAATTATACTAGAGCTTCAATGCACAGAATCACTAGGTTAGAGCTTCTAAGAACACTAATTGCTGTGTTAGTGAAACTAAGCAAATGAAGGCCACAGATAATGAAATGCTTCGTTCTCAGTGAGAGAAAGGTGGTCAATGCCATTTTTAGAGCAAAGCTTAAGTACATGAAAGATGTTTCTTTCTCAGGAAATGAAATATCTGCAATGCAGAAGACAGATTTTCATGTATTAGAGCGTTTTTGCAGTGCAAGTTATGGTAGAGCTTCAATGCATAGAATCACTAGTTTAGAGCTTCTAAGAACACTAAATGCTGTGTTAGTGAAACTAAGCACATGAAGGCCACAGATGCTGAAAAGCTTCTTTGTCAGTGAGAGAAATGTGGTTAACGCAACTTTAAGTTCAAATCTTAACTACATGAAAGACGTTTCTTTCTCATGAAATGAAATGTTCTTTGCAATGCAGAAGACAGATTTTCATGTTTTAGAACTTTTTTGCAGAGCAAGTTATGTTAGAGCTTCAATGCACAGAATCACTAGATTAGAGCTTCAAAGAACACTAAATGCCATGTTAGTGAAACTAAGCAAATGAAGAGACTACAAGTCCACAGATGTTGAAAAGCTTCTTTCTCAGTGAGAGAAAGGTGGTTAATGCAACTTTAAGAGCAAATCTTAACTACATGAAAGAAGTTTCTTTCTCATGAAATGAAATGTTATGTGCAATGCAGAAGACAGATTTTCAGGTCTTTAAACTCTTTTTGCAGTGTAAGTTATGTTAGAGCTTCAACGCACAGAATCACTAGTTTAGAGCTTCTAAGAACACTAAATGTTGTGTTAGTGAAACTAATCAAATGAAGGCCACAGATGCTGAAAAGCATTTTTGTCAGTGAGAGAAAGGTAGTTCATGCAGTTTTAAGAGCAAATCTTAACTACATCAAAGCTGTTTCTTTCTCATGAAATGAAATGTTATTTGCAATGCAGAAGACAGATTTTCATGTTTTAGAGATTTTTTGCAGTGCAATTTATGTTACAGCTTCAATGCCTAGAAACACTAGATTTAGAGCTTCTAAGAACACTAAATGCTGTGTTAGTGAAACTAAGCAAATAAAGAGACTGCAAGGCCACAGATGCTGAAAAGCTTCGTTCTCAGTGAGAGAAAGGTGGTCAATGCAGTTTGTAGAGCAAATCTTAACTATATGAAAGATGTTTCGTTCTCATGAAATGAAATGTTATGAGCAATGCAGAAGACAGATTTTAATGTGTTACAGCTTTTTTGCAGAGCAAGTTATGTTAGAGCTCCCAATGCACAGAATCACTAGTTTAGAGCTTCTAAGAACAGTAATTGCTGTGTTAGTGAAACTAAGCAAATGAGACTACAAGGCCACAGATGCTGAAAAGCTTCTTTCTTAATTTTAAGAGCAAAGCTTAAGTACATGAAAGCTGTTTCTTTTTCATGAAATGAAATGTTATTTGCAATGCAGAAGACAGATTTTCATGTTTTAGAGCTTTTTTGCAGAAAAAAAATTATAATAGAGCTTCAAAGCACAGAATCACTAGTTTAGAGCTTCTAAGAAGACTAAATGCTGTGGTAGTGAAACTATGCAAATGAAGAGACTACAAGTCCAAAGATGCTGAACAGCTTCTTTCTAAGTGAGAGAAAGGTGAATACAAATTTAAGAGCAAAGCTTAAGTACATGAAAGATGTTTCTTTCTCACGAAATGAAATATCTGCAATGCAGAAGACAGATTTTCATGTTTTAGTGCTTTTTTGTAGAGAAAAAATTATACTAGAGCTTCAATGCACAGAATCACTAGGTTAAGAACACTAAGTGCTTGTGTTAGTGAAACTAAGCAAATGAAGGCCACAGATGCTGAAAAGCATTTTTGTCAGTGAGAGAAAGGTAGTTCATGCAGTTTGAAGAGCAAATCTTAACTACATGAAAGATGTTTCTTTCTCATGGAATGAAATGTTATTTGCAATGCAGAAGACAGATTTTCATGTTTTAGAGATTTTTTGCAGTGCAATTTATGTTACAGCTTCAATGCCCAGAAACACTAGATTTAGAGCTTCTAAGAACACTAAATGCTGTGTTAATGAAACTAAGCAAATAAAGAGACTACAAGGCCACAGATGCTGAAAAGCTTCGTTCTCAGTGAGAGAAAGGTGGTCAATGCAGTTTTTAGAGGAAATCTTAACTATATGAAAGATGTTTCTTTCTCATGAAATGAAATGTTATTTGCAATGCAGAAGACAGATTTTCATGTTTTAGTGCTTTTTTGTAGAGAAAAAATTATACTAGAGCTTCAATGCACAGAATCACTAGGTTAAGAACACTAAGTGCTTGTGTTAGTGAAACTAAGCAAATGAAGGCCACAGATGCTGAAAAGCATTTTTGTCAGTGAGAGAAAGGTAGTTCATGCAGTTTGAAGAGCAAATCTTAACTACATGAAAGATGTTTCTTTCTCATGGAATGAAATGTTATTTGCAATGCAGAAGACAGATTTTCATGTTTTAGAGATTTTTTGCAGTGCAATTTATGTAACAGCTTCAATGCCCAGAAACACTAGATTTAGAGCTTCTAAGAACACTAAATGCTGTGTTAGTGAAACTAAGCAAATAAAGAGACTACAAGGCCACAGATGCTGAAAAGCTTCGTTCTCAGTGAGAGAAAGGTGGTCAATGCAGTTTTTAGAGCAAATCTTAACTATATGAAAGATGTTTCTTTCTCATGAAATGAAATGTTATTTGCAATGCAGAAGACAGATTTTCATGTTTTAGATCTTTTTTGCAGAGAAAAAATTATACTAGAGCTTCAATGCACAGAATCACTAGGTTAGAGCTTCTAAGAACACTAATTGCTGTGTTAGTGAAACTAAGCAAATGAAGGCCACAGATAATGAAATGCTTCGTTCTCAGTGAGAGAAAGGTGGTCAATGCCATTTTTAGAGCAAAGCTTAAGTACATGAAAGATGTTTCTTTCTCAGGAAATGAAATATCTGCAATGCAGAAGACAGATTTTCATGTATTAGAGCGTTTTTGCAGTGCAAGTTATGGTAGAGCTTCAATGCATAGAATCACTAGTTTAGAGCTTCTAAGAACACTAAATGCTGTGTTAGTGAAACTAAGCACATGAAGGCCACAGATGCTGAAAAGCTTCTTTGTCAGTGAGAGAAATGTGGTTAACGCAACTTTAAGTTCAAATCTTAACTACATGAAAGACGTTTCTTTCTCATGAAATGAAATGTTCTTTGCAATGCAGAAGACAGATTTTCATGTTTTAGAACTTTTTTGCAGAGCAAGTTATGTTAGAGCTTCAATGCACAGAATCACTAGATTAGAGCTTCAAAGAACACTAAATGCCATGTTAGTGAAACTAAGCAAATGAAGAGACTACAAGTCCACAGATGTTGAAAAGCTTCTTTCTCAGTGAGAGAAAGGTGGTTAATGCAACTTTAAGAGCAAATCTTAACTACATGAAAGAAGTTTCTTTCTCATGAAATGAAATGTTATGTGCAATGCAGAAGACAGATTTTCAGGTCTTTAAACTCTTTTTGCAGTGTAAGTTATGTTAGAGCTTCAACGCACAGAATCACTAGTTTAGAGATTCTAAGAACACTAAATGCTGTGTTAGTGAAACTAATCAAATGAAGGCCACAGATGCTGAAAAGCATTTTTGTCAGTGAGAGAAAGGTAGTTCATGCAGTTTTAAGAGCAAATCTTAACTACATCAAAGCTGTTTCTTTCTCATGAAATGAAATGTTATTTGCAATGCAGAAGACAGATTTTCATGTTTTAGAGATTTTTTGCAGTGCAATTTATGTTACAGCTTCAATGCCCAGAAACACTAGATTTAGAGCTTCTAAGAACACTAAATGCTGTGTTAGTGAAACTAAGCAAATAAGAGACTGCAAGGCCACAGATGCTGAAAAGCTTCGTTCTCAGTGAGAGAAAGGTGGTCAATGCAGTTTTTAGAGCAAATCTTAACTATATGAAAGATGTTTCTTTCTCATGAAATGAAATGTTATATGCAATGCAGAAGACAGATTTTAATGTGTTAGAGCTTTTTTGCAGAGCAAGTTATGTTAGAGCTCCCAATGCACAGAATCACTAGTTTAGAGAGCTTCAAAGAACACTAAATGCCATGTTAGTGAAACTAAGCAAATGAAGAGACTACAAGTCCACAGATGTTGAAAAGCTTCTTTCTCAGTGAGAGAAAGGTGGTTAATGCAACTTTAAGAGCAAATCTTAACTACATGAAAGACGTTTCTTTCTCATGAAATGAAATGTTATGTGCAATGCAGAAGACAGATTTTAATGTGTTACAGCTTTTTTGCAGAGCAAGTTATGTTAGAGCTCCCAATGCACAGAATCACTAGTTTAGAGAGCTTCAAAGAACACTAAATGCCATGTTAGTGAAACTAAGCAAATGAAGAGATTACAAGGCCACAGATGCTGAAAAGTTCTTTCTAAAAAAGAGATAGATGCTAAATGCAATGTTAAGAGCAAAGCATAAGTACAAGAAAGATGTTTCTTTCTCATGAAATGAAATGTTATTTGCAATGCAAAAGACAGATTTTCATGTTTTAGAGCTTTTTTGCAGAGTAAGTTATGTTAGAGCTTCAATGCACAGAATCACTAGATTAGAGCTTCAAAGAACACTAAATGCCATGTTAGTGAATCTAAGCAAATAGAATCACTATTTTTGAAGACTACAAGTCCACAGATGTTGAAAAGCTTCTTTCTCAGTGAGAGAAAGGTGGTTAATACAACTTTAAGAGCAAATCTTAACTACATCAAAGAAGTTTCTTTTTCATGAAATGAAATGTTATTTGCAATGCAGAAGACAGATTTTCATGTCTTTAAACTTTTTTTGCAGTGCAAGTTATGAACAACTTCAACGCACAGAATCACTAGTTTAGAGCTTCTAAGAACACTAAATGCTGTGTTAGTGAAACTAATCAAATGAAGGCCACAGATGCTGAAAAGCATTTTTGTCAGTGAGAGAAAGGTAGTTCATGCAGTTTTAAGAGCAATTCTTAACTACATCAAAGATGTTTCTTTCTCATGAAATGAAATGTTATTTGCAATGCAGAAGACAGATTTGCATGTTTTAGAGCTTTATTGCAGTGCACGTTTTGTTACAGCTTCAATGCACAGAAACACTAGATTTAGAGCTTCTAAGAACACTAATTGCTGTGTTACTGAAACTAAGCAAATGAAGAGACTACAAGTCCACAGATGCTGAAAAGCTTCTTTCTCAATGAGAGAATTGTGGTAAATGCAATTTTAAGAGCAAAGTTTAAGTACATGAAAGATGTTTTTTTTTCTCATGATATGGAATGTTATTTGCATTGCAGAAGAGATTTCCATGTGTTAGCTCTTTTTTGAAGAGCAAGTTATGTTAGAGCTTCAATGCACAGAATTACTAGTTTAGAGCTTCTTAGAACAGTAATTGCTGTGTTAGTGAAACTAAGCAAATGAGACTACAAGGCCACAGATGCTGAAAAGCTTCTTTCTTAATTTTAAGAGCAAAGCTTAAGTACATGAAAGCTGTTTCTTTCTCATGAAATGAAATGTTATTTGCAATGCAGAAGACAGATTTTCATGTTTTAGAGCTTTTTTGCAGAAAAAAAAATTATAATAGAGCTTCAAAGCACAGAATCACTAGTTTAGAGCTTCTAAGAAGACTAAATGCTGTGGTAGTGAAACTATGCAAATGAAGAGACTACAAGTCCAAAGATGCTGAAAAGCTTCTTTCTAAGTGAGAGAAAGGTGGTTAATACAAATTTAAGAGCAAAGCTTAAGTACATGAAAGATGTTTCTTTCTCACGAAATGAAATATCTGCAATGCAGAAGACAGATTTTCATGTTTTAGTGCTTTTTTGTAGAGAAAAAATTATACTAGAGCTTCAATGCACAGAATCACTAGGTTAAGAACACTAAGTGCTTGTGTTAGTGAAACTAAGCAAATGAAGGCCACAGATGCTGAAAAGCATTTTTGTCAGTGAGAGAAAGGTAGTTCATGCAGTTTGAAGAGCAAATCTTATCTACATGAAAGATGTTTCTTTCTCATGGAATGAAATGTTATTTGCAATGCAGAAGACAGATTTTCATGTTTTAGAGATTTTTTGCAGTGCAATTTATGTTACAGCTTCAATGCCCAGAAACACTAGATTTAGAGCTTCTAAGAACACTAAATGCTGTGTTAGTGAAACTAAGCAAATAAAGAGACTGCAAGGCCACAGATGCTGAAAAGCTTCGTTCTCAGTGAGAGAAAGGTGGTCAATGCAGTTTTTAGAGCAAATCTTAACTATATGAAAGATGTTTCTTTCTCATGAAATGAAATGTTATGTGCAATGCAGAAGACAGATTTTCAGGTCTTTAAACTCTTTTTGCAGTGTAAGTTATGTTAGAGCTTCAACGCACAGAATCACTAGTTTAGAGCTTCTAAGAACACTAAATGCTGTGTTAGTGAAACTAATCAAATGAAGGCCACAGATGCTGAAAAGCATTTTTGTCAGTGAGAGAAAGGTAGTTCATGCAGTTTTAAGAGCAAATCTTAACTACATCAAAGCTGTTTCTTTCTCATGAAATGAAATGTTATTTGCAATGCAGAAGACAGATTTTCATGTTTTAGAGATTTTTTGCAGTGCAATTTATGTTACAGCTTCAATGCCTAGAAACACTAGATTTAGAGCTTCTAAGAACACTAAATGCTGTGTTAGTGAAACTAAGCAAATAAAGAGACTGCAAGGCCACAGATGCTGAAAAGCTTCGTTCTCAGTGAGAGAAAGGTGGTCAATGCAGTTTGTAGAGCAAATCTTAACTATATGAAAGATGTTTCCTTCTCATGAAATGAAATGTTATGAGCAATGCAGAAGACAGATTTTAATGTGTTACAGCTTTTTTGCAGAGCAAGTTATGTTAGAGCTCCCAATGCACAGAATCACTAGTTTAGAGCTTCTAAGAACAGTAATTGCTGTGTTAGTGAAACTAAGCAAATGAGACTACAAGGCCACAGATGCTGAAAAGCTTCTTTCTTAATTTTAAGAGCAAAGCTTAAGTACATGAAAGCTGTTTCTTTCTCATGAAATGAAATGTTATTTGCAATGCAGAATACAGATTTTCATGTTTTAGAGCTTTTTTGCAGAAAAAAAATTATAATAGAGCTTCAAAGCACAGAATCACTAGTTTAGAGCTTCTAAGAAGACTAAATGCTGTGGTAGTGAAACTATGCAAATGAAGAGACTACAAGTCCAAAGATGCTGAACAGCTTCTTTCTAAGTGAGAGAAAGGTGAATACAAATTTAAGAGCAAAGCTTAAGTACATGAAAGATGTTTCTTTCTCACGAAATGAAATATCTGCAATGCAGAAGACAGATTTTCATGTTTTAGTGCTTTTTTGTAGAGAAAAAATTATACTAGAGCTTCAATGCACAGAATCACTAGGTTAGGAACACTAAGTGCTTGTGTTAGTGAAACTAAGCAAATGAAGGCCACAGATGCTGAAAAGCATTTTTGTCAGTGAGAGAAAGGTAGTTCATGCAGTTTGAAGAGCAAATCTTAACTACATGAAAGATGTTTCTTTCTCATGGAATGAAATGTTATTTGCAATGCAGAAGACAGATTTTCATGTTTTAGAGATTTTTTGCAGTGCAATTTATGTAACAGCTTCAATGCCCAGAAACACTAGATTTAGAGCTTCTAAGAACACTAAATGCTGTGTTAGTGAAACTAAGCAAATAAAGAGACTACAAGGCCACAGATGCTGAAAAGCTTCGTTCTCAGTGAGAGAAAGGTGGTCAATGCAGTTTTTAGAGCAAATCTTAACTATATGAAAGATGTTTCTTTCTCATGAAATGAAATGTTATTTGCAATGCAGAAGACAGATTTTCATGTTTTAGATCTTTTTTGCAGAGAAAAAATTATACTAGAGCTTCAATGCACAGAATCACTAGGTTAGAGCTTCTAAGAACACTAATTGCTGTGTTAGTGAAACTAAGCAAATGAAGGCCACAGATAATGAAATGCTTCGTTCTCAGTGAGAGAAAGGTGGTCAATGCCATTTTTAGAGCAAAGCTTAAGTACATGAAAGATGTTTCTTTCTCAGGAAATGAAATATCTGCAATGCAGAAGACAGATTTTCATGTATTAGAGCGTTTTTGCAGTGCAAGTTATGGTAGAGCTTCAATGCATAGAATCACTAGTTTAGAGCTTCTAAGAACACTAAATGCTGTGTTAGTGAAACTAAGCACATGAAGGCCACAGATGCTGAAAAGCTTCTTTGTCAGTGAGAGAAATGTGGTTAACGCAACTTTAAGTTCAAATCTTAACTACATGAAAGACGTTTCTTTCTCATGAAATGAAATGTTCTTTGCAATGCAGAAGACAGATTTTCATGTTTTAGAACTTTTTTGCAGAGCAAGTTATGTTAGAGCTTCAATGCACAGAATCACTAGATTAGAGCTTCAAAGAACACTAAATGCCATGTTAGTGAAACTAAGCAAATGAAGAGACTACAAGTCCACAGATGTTGAAAAGCTTCTTTCTCAGTGAGAGAAAGGTGGTTAATGCAACTTTAAGAGCAAATCTTAACTACATGAAAGAAGTTTCTTTCTCATGAAATGAAATGTTATGTGCAATGCAGAAGACAGATTTTCAGGTCTTTAAACTCTTTTTGCAGTGTAAGTTATGTTAGAGCTTCAACGCACAGAATCACTAGTTTAGAGATTCTAAGAACACTAAATGCTGTGTTAGTGAAACTAATCAAATGAAGGCCACAGATGCTGAAAAGCATTTTTGTCAGTGAGAGAAAGGTAGTTCATGCAGTTTTAAGAGCAAATCTTAACTACATCAAAGCTGTTTCTTTCTCATGAAATGAAATGTTATTTGCAATGCAGAAGACAGATTTTCATGTTTTAGAGATTTTTTGCAGTGCAATTTATGTTACAGCTTCAATGCCCAGAAACACTAGATTTAGAGCTTCTAAGAACACTAAATGCTGTGTTAGTGAAACTAAGCAAATAAGAGACTGCAAGGCCACAGATGCTGAAAAGCTTCGTTCTCAGTGAGAGAAAGGTGGTCAATGCAGTTTTTAGAGCAAATCTTAACTATATGAAAGATGTTTCTTTCTCATGAAATGAAATGTTATATGCAATGCAGAAGACAGATTTTAATGTGTTAGAGCTTTTTTGCAGAGCAAGTTATGTTAGAGCTCCCAATGCACAGAATCACTAGTTTAGAGAGCTTCAAAGAACACTAAATGCCATGTTAGTGAAACTAAGCAAATGAAGAGACTACAAGTCCACAGATGTTGAAAAGCTTCTTTCTCAGTGAGAGAAAGGTGGTTAATGCAACTTTAAGAGCAAATCTTAACTACATGAAAGACGTTTCTTTCTCATGAAATGAAATGTTATGTGCAATGCAGAAGACAGATTTTAATGTGTTACAGCTTTTTTGCAGAGCAAGTTATGTTAGAGCTCCCAATGCACAGAATCACTAGTTTAGAGAGCTTCAAAGAACACTAAATGCCATGTTAGTGAAACTAAGCAAATGAAGAGATTACAAGGCCACAGATGCTGAAAAGTTCTTTCTAAAAAAGAGATAGATGCTAAATGCAATGTTAAGAGCAAAGCATAAGTACAAGAAAGATGTTTCTTTCTCATGAAATGAAATGTTATTTGCAATGCAAAAGACAGATTTTCATGTTTTAGAGCTTTTTTGCAGAGTAAGTTATGTTAGAGCTTCAATGCACAGAATCACTAGATTAGAGCTTCAAAGAACACTAAATGCCATGTTAGTGAATCTAAGCAAATAGAATCACTATTTTTGAAGACTACAAGTCCACAGATGTTGAAAAGCTTCTTTCTCAGTGAGAGAAAGGTGGTTAATACAACTTTAAGAGCAAATCTTAACTACATCAAAGAAGTTTCTTTTTCATGAAATGAAATGTTATTTGCAATGCAGAAGACAGATTTTCATGTCTTTAAACTTTTTTTGCAGTGCAAGTTATGAACAACTTCAACGCACAGAATCACTAGTTTAGAGCTTCTAAGAACACTAAATGCTGTGTTAGTGAAACTAATCAAATGAAGGCCACAGATGCTGAAAAGCATTTTTGTCAGTGAGAGAAAGGTAGTTCATGCAGTTTTAAGAGCAATTCTTAACTACATCAAAGATGTTTCTTTCTCATGAAATGAAATGTTATTTGCAATGCAGAAGACAGATTTGCATGTTTTAGAGCTTTATTGCAGTGCACGTTTTGTTACAGCTTCAATGCACAGAAACACTAGATTTAGAGCTTCTAAGAACACTAATTGCTGTGTTACTGAAACTAAGCAAATGAAGAGACTACAAGTCCACAGATGCTGAAAAGCTTCTTTCTCAATGAGAGAATTGTGGTAAATGCAATTTTAAGAGCAAAGTTTAAGTACATGAAAGATGTTTTTTTTTCTCATGATATGGAATGTTATTTGCATTGCAGAAGAGATTTCCATGTGTTAGCTCTTTTTTGAAGAGCAAGTTATGTTAGAGCTTCAATGCACAGAATTACTAGTTTAGAGCTTCTTAGAACAGTAATTGCTGTGTTAGTGAAACTAAGCAAATGAGACTACAAGGCCACAGATGCTGAAAAGCTTCTTTCTTAATTTTAAGAGCAAAGCTTAAGTACATGAAAGCTGTTTCTTTCTCATGAAATGAAATGTTATTTGCAATGCAGAAGACAGATTTTCATGTTTTAGAGCTTTTTTGCAGAAAAAAAAATTATAATAGAGCTTCAAAGCACAGAATCACTAGTTTAGAGCTTCTAAGAAGACTAAATGCTGTGGTAGTGAAACTATGCAAATGAAGAGACTACAAGTCCAAAGATGCTGAAAAGCTTCTTTCTAAGTGAGAGAAAGGTGGTTAATACAAATTTAAGAGCAAAGCTTAAGTACATGAAAGATGTTTCTTTCTCACGAAATGAAATATCTGCAATGCAGAAGACAGATTTTCATGTTTTAGTGCTTTTTTGTAGAGAAAAAAATTATACTAGAGCTTCAATGCACAGAATCACTAGGTTAAGAACACTAAGTGCTTGTGTTAGTGAAACTAAGCAAATGAAGGCCACAGATGCTGAAAAGCATTTTTGTCAGTGAGAGAAAGGTAGTTCATGCAGTTTGAAGAGCAAATCTTATCTACATGAAAGATGTTTCTTTCTCATGGAATGAAATGTTATTTGCAATGCAGAAGACAGATTTTCATGTTTTAGAGATTTTTTGCAGTGCAATTTATGTTACAGCTTCAATGCCCAGAAACACTAGATTTAGAGCTTCTAAGAACACTAAATGCTGTGTTAGTGAAACTAAGCAAATAAAGAGACTGCAAGGCCACAGATGCTGAAAAGCTTCGTTCTCAGTGAGAGAAAGGTGGTCAATGCAGTTTTTAGAGCAAATCTTAACTATATGAAAGATGTTTCTTTCTCATGAAATGAAATGTTATGTGCAATGCAGAAGACAGATTTTCAGGTCTTTAAACTCTTTTTGCAGTGTAAGTTATGTTAGAGCTTCAAACGCACAGAATCACTAGTTTAGAGCTTCTAAGAACACTAAATGCTGTGTTAGTGAAACTAATCAAATGAAGGCCACAGATGCTGAAAAGCATTTTTGTCAGTGAGAGAAAGGTAGTTCATGCAGTTTTAAGAGCAAATCTTAACTACATCAAAGCTGTTTCTTTCTCATGAAATGAAATGTTATTTGCAATGCAGAAGACAGATTTTCATGTTTTAGAGATTTTTTGCAGTGCAATTTATGTTACAGCTTCCAATGCCTAGAAACACTAGATTTAGAGCTTCTAAGAACACTAAATGCTGTGTTAGTGAAACTAAGCAAATAAAGAGACTGCAAGGCCACAGATGCTGAAAAGCTTCGTTCTCAGTGAGAGAAAGGTGGTCAATGCAGTTTGTAGAGCAAATCTTAACTATATGAAAGATGTTTCGTTCTCATGAAATGAAATGTTATGAGCAATGCAGAAGACAGATTTTAATGTGTTACAGCTTTTTTGCAGAGCAAGTTATGTTAGAGCTCCCAATGCACAGAATCACTAGTTTAGAGCTTCTAAGAACAGTAATTGCTGTGTTAGTGAAACTAAGCAAATGAGACTACAAGGCCACAGATGCTGAAAAGCTTCTTTCTAATTTTAAGAGCAAAGCTTAAGTACATGAAAGCTGTTTCTTTCTCATGAAATGAAATGTTATTTGCAATGCAGAATACAGATTTTCATGTTTAGAGCTTTTTTGCAGAAAAAAAAATATAATAGAGCTCAAAGCACAGAATCACTAGTTTAGAGCTTCTAAGAAGACTAAATGCTGTGGTAGTGAAACTATGCAAATGAAGAGACTACAAGTCCAAAGATGCTGAACAGCTTCTTTCTAAGTGAGAGAAAGGTGAATACAAATTTAAGAGCAAAGCTTAAGTACATGAAAGATGTTTCTTTCTCACGAAATGAAATATCTGCAATGCAGAAGACAGATTTTCATGTTTTAGTGCTTTTTTGTAGAGAAAAAATTATACTAGAGCTTCAATGCACAGAATCACTAGGTTAGGAACACTAAGTGCTTGTGTTAGTGAAACTAAGCAAATGAAGGCCACAGATGCTGAAAAGCATTTTTGTCAGTGAGAGAAAGGTAGTTCATGCAGTTTGAAGAGCAAATCTTAACTACATGAAAGATGTTTCTTTCTCATGGAATGAAATGTTATTTGCAATGCAGAAGACAGATTTTCATGTTTTAGAGATTTTTTGCAGTGCAATTTATGTAACAGCTTCAATGCCAGAAACACTAGATTTAGAGCTTCTAAGAACACTAAATGCTGTGTTAGTGAAACTAAGCAAATAAAGAGACTACAAGGCCACAGATGCTGAAAAGCTTCGTTCTCAGTGAGAGAAAGGTGGTCAATGCAGTTTTTAGAGCAAATCTTAACTATATGAAAGATGTTTCTTTCTCATGAAATGAAATGTTATTTGCAATGCAGAAGACAGATTTTCATGTTTTAGATCTTTTTTGCAGAGAAAAAATTATACTAGAGCTTCAATGCACAGAATCACTAGGTTAGAGCTTCTAAGAACACTAATTGCTGTGTTAGTGAAACTAAGCAAATGAAGGCCACAGATAATGAAATGCTTCGTTCTCAGTGAGAGAAAGGTGGTCAATGCCATTTTTAGAGCAAAGCTTAAGTACATGAAAGATGTTTCTTCTCAGGAAATGAAATATCTGCAATGCAGAAGACAGATTTTCATGTATTAGAGCGTTTTTGCAGTGCAAGTTATGGTAGAGCTTCAATGCATAGAATCACTAGTTTAGAGCTTCTAAGAACACTAAATGCTGTGTTAGTGAAACTAAGCACATGAAGGCCACAGATGCTGAAAAGCTTCTTTGTCAGTGAGAGAAATGTGGTTAACGCAACTTTAAGTTCAAATCTTAACTACATGAAAGACGTTTCTTTCTCATGAAATGAAATGTTCATTGCAATGCAGAAGACAGATTTTCATGTTTTAGAACTTTTTTGCAGAGCAAGTTATGTTAGAGCTTCAATGCACAGAATCACTAGATTAGAGCTTCAAAGAACACTAAATGCCATGTTAGTGAAACTAAGCAAATGAAGAGACTACAAGTCCACAGATGTTGAAAAGCTTCTTTCTCAGTGAGAGAAAGGTGGTTAATGCAACTTTAAGAGCAAATCTTAACTACATGAAAGAAGTTTCTTTCTCATGAAATGAAATGTTATGTGCAATGCAGAAGACAGATTTTCAGGTCTTTAAACTCTTTTTGCAGTGTAAGTTATGTTAGAGCTTCAACGCACAGAATCACTAGTTTAGAGATTCTAAGAACACTAAATGCTGTGTTAGTGAAACTAATCAAATGAAGGCCACAGATGCTGAAAAGCATTTTTGTCAGTGAGAGAAAGGTAGTTCATGCAGTTTTAAGAGCAAATCTTAACTACATCAAAGCTGTTTCTTTCTCATGAAATGAAATGTTATTTGCAATGCAGAAGACAGATTTTCATGTTTTAGAGATTTTTTGCAGTGCAATTTATGTTACAGCTTCAATGCCCAGAAACACTAGATTTAGAGCTTCTAAGAACACTAAATGCTGTGTTAGTGAAACTAAGCAAATAAGAGACTGCAAGGCCACAGATGCTGAAAAGCTTCGTTCTCAGTGAGAGAAAGGTGGTCAATGCAGTTTTTAGAGCAAATCTTAACTATATGAAAGATGTTTCTTTCTCATGAAATGAAATGTTATGTGCAATGCAGAAGACAGATTTTAATGTGTTACAGCTTTTTGCAGAGCAAGTTATGTTAGAGCTCCCAATGCACAGAATCACTAGTTTAGAGAGCTTCAAAGAACACTAAATGCCATGTTAGTGAAACTAAGCAAATGAAGAGATTACAAGGCCACAGATGCTGAAAAGTTCTTTCTAAATGAGAGATAGATGCTAAATCTAATGTTAAGAGCAAAGCATAAGTACAAGAAAGATGTTTCTTTCTCATGAAATGAAATGTTTTTGCAATGCAGAAAACAGATTTTCATGTTGTAGATCATTTTTGTAGAGAAAAAATTATACTAGAGCTTCAATGCACAGAATCACTAGGTTAGACCTTTTAAAGAACACTAAGTGCTTGTGTTAGTGAAACTAAGCAAATGAAGGCAACAGATGCTGAAAAGCTTCTTTCTCAGTGAGAGAAAGGTTGGTTTATGCAATTTTAAGAGCAAATCTTAACTACATGAAACGTTTCTTTCTCATGAAAGGAAATGTTATTTGCAATGCAAAAGACAGATTTTCATGTTTTAGAGCTTTTTTTGCAGAGTAAGTTATGTTAGAGCTTCAATGCACAGAATCACTAGATTAGAGCTTCAAAGAACACTAAATGCCATGTTAGTGAATCTAAGCAAATAGAATCACTATTTTTGAAGACTACAAGTCCACAGATGTTGAAAGCTTCTTTCTCAGTGAGAGAAAGGTGGTTAATACAACTTTAAGAGCAAATCTTAACTACATCAAAGAAGTTTCTTTTTCATGAAATGAAATGTTATTTGCAATGCAGAAGACAGATTTTCATGTCTTTAAACTTTTTTTGCAGTGCAAGTTATGAACAACTTCAACGCACAGAATCACTAGTTTAGAGCTTCTAAGAACACTAAATGCTGTGTTAGTGAAACTAATCAAATGAAGGCCACAGATGCTGAAAAGCATTTTTGTCAGTGAGAGAAATGTAGTTCATGCAGTTTTAAGAGCAATTCTTAACTACATCAAAGATGTTTTTTTTTCTCATGATATGGAATGTTATTTGCATTGCAGAAGAGATTTCCATGTGTTAGCTCTTTTTTGCAGAGCAAGTTATGTTAGAGCTTCAATGCACAGAATTACTAGTTTAGAGCTTCTAAGAACGTAATTGCTGTGTTAGTGAAACTAAGCAAATGAGACTACAAGGCCACAGATGCTGAAAAGCTTCTTCTTAATTTTAAGAGCAAAGCTTAAGTACATGAAAGCTGTTTCTTTCTCATGAAATGAAATGTTATTTGCAATGCAGAAGACAGATTTTCATGTTTTAGAGCTTTTTTGCAGAAAAAAAAATTATAATAGAGCTTCAAAGCACAGAATCACTAGTTTAGAGCTTCTAAGAAGACTAAATGCTGTGGTAGTGAAACTATGCAAATGAAGAGACTACAAGTCCAAAGATGCTGAAAAGCTTCTTTCTAAGTGAGAGAAAGGTGGTTAATACAAATTTAAGAGCAAAGCTTAAGTACATGAAAGATGTTTCTTTCTCACGAAATGAAATATCTGCAATGCAGAAGACAGATTTTCATGTTTTAGAGTGTTTTTTGTAGAGAAAAAATTATACTAGAGCTTCAATGCACAGAATCACTAGGTTAAGAACACTAAGTGCTTGTGTTAGTGAAACTAAGCACATGAAGGCCACAGATGCTGAAAAGCTTCTTTGTCAGTGAGAGAAATGTGGTTAACGCAACTTTAAGTTCAAATCTTTACTACATGAAAGACGTTTCTTTCTCATGAAATGAAATGTTCTTTGCAAAGCAGAAGAAAGATTTTCATATTTTAGAACTTCTTTGCAGAGCAAATTATGTTAGAGCTTCAATGCACAGAATCACTAGATTAGAGCTTCTAAAAACACTAAATGCCATGTTAGTGAAACTAAGCAAATGAAGAGACTACAAGTCCACAGATGTTGAAAAGCTTCTTTCTCAGTGAGAGAAAGGTGGTTAATGCAACTTTAAGAGCAAATCTTAACTACATGAAAGACGTTTCTTTCTCATGAAATGAAATGTTATGTGCAATGCAGAAGACAGATTTTCAGGTCTTTAAACTCTTTTTGCAGTGTAAGTTATGTTAGAGCTTCAACGCACAGAATCACTAGTTTAGAGCTTCTAAGAACACTAAATGCTGTGTTAGTGAAACTAATCAAATGAAGGCCACAGATGCTGAAAAGCATTTTTGTCAGTGAGAGAAAGGTAGTTCATGCAGTTTTAAGAGCAAATCTTAACTACATCAAAGCTGTTTCTTTCTCATGAAATGAAATGTTATTTGCAATGCAGAAGACAGATTTTCATGTTTTAGATCTTTTTTGCAGAGAAAAAATTATACTAGAGCTTCAATGCACAGAATCACTAGGTTAGAGCTTCTAAGAACACTAATTGCTGTGTTAGTGAAACTAATCAAATGAAGGCCACAGATGCTGAAAAGCATTTTTGTCAGTGAGAGAAAGGTAGTTCATGCAGTTTGAAGAGCAAATCTTAACTACATGAAAGATGTTTCTTTCTCATGGAATGAAATGTTATTTGCAATGCAGAAGACAGATTTTCATGTTTTAGAGATTTTTTGCAGTGCAATTTATGTTACAGCTTCCATGCCCAGAAACACTACATTTAGAGCTTCTAAGAACACTAAATGCTGTGTTAGTGAAACTAAGCACATGAAGGCCACAGATGCTGAAAAGCTTCTTTGTCAGTGAGAGAAATGTGGTTAACGCAACTTTAAGTTCAAATCTTAACTACATGAAAGACGTTTCTTTCTCATGAAATGAAATGTTCTTTGCAATGCAGAAGACAGATTTTCATGTTTTAGAACTTTTTTGCAGAGCAAGTTATGTTAGAGCTTCAATGCACAGAATCACTAGATTAGAGCTTCTAAGAACACTAAATATACAAAAATACAAAAAGACAAAAATACAAAAAATACAAAAAGACAAAAAGACAAAAAGACAAAAATAACATTAAGCTTTCCTGTAGCTCAAATAGTAAAGCATGGCGCTAGCAACGCCAAGATCATGGGTTCGATTCCCAGGGAAAGCAAGAGTTGATCAAATGTAAAAACTGTAACTTGAATGCTATGTAAGTCGCTTTGGATAAAAGCGTCTGCTAAATGCATAAATGTAAATGTAACTAAATGCCATGTTAGTGAAACTAAGCAAATGAAGAGACTACAAGTCCACAGATGTTGAAAAGCTTCTTTCTCAGTGAGAGAAAGGTGGTTAATGCAACTTTAAGAGCAAATCTTAACTACATGAAAGACGTTTCTTTCTCATGAAATGAAATGTTATGTGCAATGCAGAAGACAGATTTTCAGGTCTTTAAACTCTTTTTGCAGTGTAAGTTATGTTAGAGCTTCAATGCCCAGAAACACTAGATTTAGAGCTTCTAAGAACACTAAATGCTGTGTTAGTGAAACTAAGCAAATAAAGAGACTGCAAGGCCACAGATGCTGAAAAGCCTCGTTCTCAGTGAGAGAAAGGTGGTCAATGCAGTTTTTAGAGCAAATCTTAACTATATGAAAGATGTTTCTTTCTCATGAAATGAAATGTTATGTGCAATGCAGAAGACAGATTTTAATGTGTTACAGCTTTTTTGCAGAGCAAGTTATGTTAGAGCTCCCAATGCACAGAATCACTAGTTTAGAGAGCTTCAAAGAACACTAAATGCCATGTTAGTGAATCTAAGCAAATAGAATCACTATTTTTGAAGACTACAAGTCCACAGATGTTGAAAAGCTTCTTTCTCAGTGAGAGAAAGGTGGTTAATACAACTTTAAGAGCAAATCTTAACTACATCAAAGAAGTTTCTTTTTCATGAAATGAAATGTTATTTGCAATGCAGAAGACAGATTTTCATGTCTTTAAACTTTTTTTGCAGTGCAAGTTATGAACAACTTCAACGCACAGAATCACTAGTTTAGAGCTTCTAAGAACACTAAATGCTGTGTTAGTGAAATTAATCAAATGAAGGCCACAGATGCTGAAAAGCATTTTTGTCAGTGAGAGAAATGTAGTTCATGCAGTTTTAAGAGCAATTCTTAACTACATCAAAGATGTTTTTTTTTCTCATGATATGGAATGTTATTTGCATTGCAGAAGAGATTTCCATGTGTTAGCTCTTTTTTGCAGAGCAAGTTATGTTAGAGCTTCAATGCACAGAATTACTAGTTTAGAGCTTCTAAGAACAGTAATTGCTGTGTTAGTGAAACTAAGCAAATGAGACTACAAGGCCACAGATGCTGAAAAGCTTCTTTCTTAATTTTAAGAGCAAAGCTTAAGTACATGAAAGCTGTTTCTTTCTCATGAAATGAAATGTTATTTGCAATGCAGAAGACAGATTTTCATGTTTTAGAGCTTTTTTGCAGAAAAAAAAATTATAATAGAGCTTCAAAGCACAGAATCACTAGTTTAGAGCTTCTAAGAAGACTAAATGCTGTGGTAGTGAAACTATGCAAATGAAGAGACTACAAGTCCAAAGATGCTGAAAAGCTTCTTTCTAAGTGAGAGAAAGGTGGTTAATACAAATTTAAGAGCAAAGCTTAAGTACATGAAAGATGTTTCTTTCTCACGAAATGAAATATCTGCAATGCAGAAGACAGATTTTCATGTTTTAGTGGTTTTTTGTAGAGAAAAAATTATACTAGAGCTTCAATGCACAGAATCACTAGGTTAAGAACACTAAGTGCTTGTGTTAGTGAAACTAAGCAAATGAAGGCCACAGATGCTGAAAAGCATTTTTGTCAGTGAGAGAAAGGTAGTTCATGCAGTTTGAAGAGCAAATCTTAACTACATGAAAGATGTTTCTTTCTCATGGAATGAAATGTTATTTGCAATGCAGAAGACAGATTTTCATGTTTTAGAGATTTTTTGCAGTGCAATTTATGTTACAGCTTCAATGCCCAGAAACACTAGATTTAGAGCTTCTAAGAACACTAAATGCTGTGTTAGTGAAACTAAGCAAATAAAGAGACTACAAGGCCACAGATGCTGAAAAGCTTCGTTCTCAGTGAGAGAAAGGTGGTCAATGCAGTTTTTAGAGCAAATCTTAACTATATGAAAGATGTTTCTTTCTCATGAAATGAAATGTTATTTGCAATGCAGAAGACAGATTTTCATGTTTTAGAGCTTTTTTGCAGAAAAAGTTATGTTATAGCTTCAATGTACAGAATCACTAGTTTAGAGCTTCTAAGAACACTAAATGCTGTGTTAGTGAAACTAAGCAAATGAAGGCCACAGATAATGAAATGCTTCGTTCTCAGTGAGAGAAAGGTGGTCAATGCCATTTTTAGAGCAAAGCTTAAGAACATGACAGACGTTTCTTTCTCACGAAATGAAATATCTTCAATGCAGAAGACAGATTTTCATGTTTTAGAGCTTTTTTGCAGAAAAAGTTATGTTATAGCTTCAATGTACAGAATCACTAGTTTAGAGCTTCTAAGAACACTAAATGCTGTGTTAGTGAACTCAGCAATTAAAAAGACTACCAGGCCACAGATGCTGAAAACCTTCTTTCACATTCAGAGAAAGGTGGTTAATGCAATTTTACGAGCAAGTCTTAACTACATGAAAGATATTTCTTTCTCATGGAATGAAATGTTATTTGCAATGCAGAAGACAGATTTTCATGTGTTAAGAGCTTTTTTGCAGTGCAAGCTATGTTAGAGCTTCAATGCACAGAATCACTAGTTTAGAGCTTCTAAGAACACTAAATGCTGTGTTAGTGAAACTAAGCAAATAAAGAGACTACAAGGCCACAGATGCTGAAAAGCTTCGTTCTCAGTGAGAGAAAGGTGGTCAATGCAGTTTTTAGAGCAAATCTTAACTATATGAAAGATGTTTCTTTCTCATGAAATGAAATGTTATTTGCAATGCAGAAGACAGATTTTCATGTTTTAGATCTTTTTTGCAGAGAAAAAATTATACTAGAGCTTCAATGCACAGAATCACTAGGTTAGAGCTTCTAAGAACACTAATTGCTGTGTTAGTGAAACTAAGCAAATGAAGAGATTACAAGGCCACAGATGCTGAAAAGTTCTTTCTCAGTGAGAGAAAGGTTGGTTTATGCAATTTTAAGAGCAAATCTTAACTACATGAAACGTTTCTTTCTCATGAAAGGAAATGTTATTTGCAATGCAAAAGACAGATTTTCATGTTTTAGAGCTTTTTTGAAGAGTAAGTTATGTTAGAGCTTCAATGCACAGAATCACTAGATTAGAGCTTCAAAGAACACTAAATGCCATGTTAGTGAAACTAAGAAAATAGAATCACTATTTTTGAAGACTACAAGTCCACAGATGTTGAAAAGCTTCTTTCTCAGTGAGAGAAAGGTGGTTAATACAACTTTAAGAGCAAATCTTAACTACATCAAAGAAGTTTCTTTTTCATGAAATGAAATGTTATTTGCAATGCAGAAGACAGATTTTCATGTCTTTAAACTTTTTTTGCAGTGCAAGTTATGAACAACTTCAAAGCACAGAATCACTAGTTTAGATCTTCTAAGAACACTAAATGCTGTGTTAGTGAAACTAATCAAATGAAGGCCACAGATGCTGAAAAGCATTTTTGTCAGTGAGAGAAAGGTAGTTCATGCAGTTTTAAGAGCAAATCTTAACTACATCAAAGCTGTTTCTTTCTCATGGAATGAAATGTTCTTTGCAATGCAGAAGAAAGATTTTCATGTTTTAGAACTTTTTTGCAGTGCAATTTATGTTACAGCTTCAATGCCCAGAAACACTAGATTTAGAGCTTCTAAGAACACTAAATGCTGTGTTAGTGAAACTAAGCAAATAAAGAGACTACAAGGCCACAGATGCTGAAAAGCTTCGTTCTCAGTGAGAGAAAGGTGGTCAATGCAGTTTTTAGAGCAAATCTTAACTATATGAAAGATGTTTCTTTCTCATGAAATGAAATGTTATTTGCAATGCAGAAGACAGATTTTCATGTTTTAGAGCTTTTTTGCAGAAAAAGTTATGTTATAGCTTCAATGTACAGAATCACTAGTTTAGAGCTTCTAAGAACACTAAATGCTGTGTTAGTGAAACTAAGCAAATGAAGGCCACAGATAATGAAATGCTTCGTTCTCAGTGAGAGAAAGGTGGTCAATGCCATTTTTAGAGCAAAGCTTAAGAACATGACAGACGTTTCTTTCTCACGAAATGAAATATCTTCAATGTAGAAGACAGATTTTCATGTTTTAGAGCTTTTTTGCAGAAAAAGTTATGTTATAGCTTCAATGTACAGAATCACTAGTTTAGAGCTTCTAAGAACACTAAATGCTGTGTTAGTGAACTCAGCAATTAAAAAGACTACCAGGCCACAGATGCTGAAAACCTTCTTTCACATTCAGAGAAAGGTGGTTAATGCAATTTTACGAGCAAGTCTTAACTACATGAAAGATATTTCTTTCTCATGGAATGAAATGTTATTTGCAATGCAGAAGACAGATTTTCATGTGTTAAGAGCTTTTTTGCAGTGCAAGCTATGTTAGAGCTTCAATGCACAGAATCACTAGTTTAGAGCTTCTAAGAACACTAAATGCTGTGTTAGTGAAACTAAGCAAATAAAGAGACTACAAGGCCACAGATGCTGAAAAGCTTCGTTCTCAGTGAGAGAAAGGTGGTCAATGCAGTTTTTAGAGCAAATCTTAACTATATGAAAGATGTTTCTTTCTCATGAAATGAAATGTTATTTGCAATGCAGAAGACAGATTTTCCTGTTTTAGATCTTTTTTGCAGAGAAAAAATTATACTAGAGCTTCAATGCACAGAATCACTAGGTTAGAGCTTCTAAGAACACTAATTGCTGTGTTAGTGAAACTAAGCAAATGAAGAGATTACAAGGCCACAGATGCTGAAAAGTTCTTTCTCAGTGAGAGAAAGGTTGGTTTATGCAATTTTAAGAGCAAATCTTAACTACATGAAACGTTTCTTTCTCATGAAAGGAAATGTTATTTGCAATGCAAAAGACAGATTTTCATGTTTTAGAGCTTTTTTGAAGAGTAAGTTATGTTAGAGCTTCAATGCACAGAATCACTAGATTAGAGCTTCAAAGAACACTAAATGCCATGTTAGTGAAACTAATATAATAGAATCACTATTTTTGAAGACTACAAGTCCACAGATGTTGAAAAGCTTCTTTCTCAGTGAGAGAAAGGTGGTTAATACAACTTTAAGAGCAAATCTTAACTACATCAAAGAAGTTTCTTTTTCATGAAATGAAATGTTATTTGCAATGCAGAAGACAGATTTTCATGTCTTTAAACTTTTTTGCAGTGCAATTTATGTTACAGCTTCAATGCCCAGAAACACTAGATTTAGAGCTTCTAAGAACACTAAATGCTGTGTTAGTGAAACTAAGCAAATAAAGAGACTACAAGGCCACAGATGCTGAAAAGCTTCGTTCTCAGTGAGAGAAAGGTGGTCAATGCAGTTTTTAGAGCAAATCTTAACTATATGAAAGATGTTTCTTTCTCATGAAATGAAATGTTATTTGCAATGCAGAAGACAGATTTTCAAGTTTTAGAGCTTTTTTGCAGAAAAAGTTATGTTATAGCTTCAATGTACAGAATCACTAGTTTAGAGCTTCTAAGAACACTAAATGCTGTGTTAGTGAAACTAAGCAAATGAAGGCCACAGATAATGAAATGCTTCGTTCTCAGTGAGAGAAAGGTGGTCAATGCCATTTTTAGAGCAAAGCTTAAGAACATGACAGACGTTTCTTTCTCACGAAATGAAATATCTTCAATGTAGAAGACAGATTTTCATGTTTTAGAGCTTTTTTGCAGAAAAAGTTATGTTATAGCTTCAATGTACAGAATCACTAGTTTAGAGCTTCTAAGAACACTAAATGCTGTGTTAGTGAACTCAGCAATTAAAAAGACTACCAGGCCACAGATGCTGAAAACCTTCTTTCACATTCAGAGAAAGGTGGTTAATGCAATTTTACGAGCAAGTCTTAACTACATGAAAGATATTTCTTTCTCATGGAATGAAATGTTATTTGCAATGCAGAAGACAGATTTTCATGTGTTAAGAGCTTTTTTGCAGTGCAAGCTATGTTAGAGCTTCAATGCACAGAATCACTAGTTTAGAGCTTCTAAGAACACTAAATGCTGTGTTAGTGAAACTAAGCAAATAAAGAGACTACAAGGCCACAGATGCTGAAAAGCTTCGTTCTCAGTGAGAGAAAGGTGGTCAATGCAGTTTTTAGAGCAAATCTTAACTATATGAAAGATGTTTCTTTCTCATGAAATGAAATGTTATTTGCAATGCAGAAGACAGATTTTCCTGTTTTAGATCTTTTTTGCAGAGAAAAAATTATACTAGAGCTTCAATGCACAGAATCACTAGGTTAGAGCTTCTAAGAACACTAATTGCTGTGTTAGTGAAACTAAGCAAATGAAGAGATTACAAGGCCACAGATGCTGAAAAGTTCTTTCTCAGTGAGAGAAAGGTTGGTTTATGCAATTTTAAGAGCAAATCTTAACTACATGAAACGTTTCTTTCTCATGAAAGGAAATGTTATTTGCAATGCAAAAGACAGATTTTCATGTTTTAGAGCTTTTTTGAAGAGTAAGTTATGTTAGAGCTTCAATGCACAGAATCACTAGATTAGAGCTTCAAAGAACACTAAATGCCATGTTAGTGAAACTAATATAATAGAATCACTATTTTTGAAGACTACAAGTCCACAGATGTTGAAAAGCTTCTTTCTCAGTGAGAGAAAGGTGGTTAATACAACTTTAAGAGCAAATCTTAACTACATCAAAGAAGTTTCTTTTTTCATGAAATGAAATGTTATTTGCAATGCAGAAGACAGATTTTCATGTCTTTAAACTTTTTTGCAGTGCAATTTATGTTACAGCTTCAATGCCCAGAAACACTAGATTTAGAGCTTCTAAGAACACTAAATGCTGTGTTAGTGAAACTAAGCAAATAAAGAGACTACAAGGCCACAGATGCTGAAAAGCTTCGTTCTCAGTGAGAGAAAGGTGGTCAATGCAGTTTTTAGAGCAAATCTTAACTATATGAAAGATGTTTCTTTCTCATGAAATGAAATGTTATTTGCAATGCAGAAGACAGATTTTCAAGTTTTAGAGCTTTTTTGCAGAAAAAGTTATGTTATAGCTTCAATGTACAGAATCACTAGTTTAGAGCTTCTAAGAACACTAAATGCTGTGTTAGTGAAACTAAGCAAATGAAGGCCACAGATAATGAAATGCTTCGTTCTCAGTGAGAGAAAGGTGGTCAATGCCATTTTTAGAGCAAAGCTTAAGAACATGACAGACGTTTCTTTCTCACGAAATGAAATATCTTCAATGTAGAAGACAGATTTTCATGTTTTAGAGCTTTTTTGCAGAAAAAGTTATGTTATAGCTTCAATGTACAGAATCACTAGTTTAGAGCTTCTAAGAACACTAAATGCTGTGTTAGTGAACTCAGCAATTAAAAAGACTACCAGGCCACAGATGCTGAAAACCTTCTTTCACATTCAGAGAAAGGTGGTTAATGCAATTTTACGAGCAAGTCTTAACTACATGAAAGATATTTCTTTCTCATGGAATGAAATGTTATTTGCAATGCAGAAGACAGATTTTCATGTGTTAAGAGCTTTTTTGCAGTGCAAGCTATGTTAGAGCTTCAATGCACAGAATCACTAGTTTAGAGCTTCTAAGAACACTAAATGCTGTGTTAGTGAAACTAAGCAAATAAAGAGACTACAAGGCCACAGATGCTGAAAATCTTCGTTCTCAGTGAGAGAAAGGTGGTCAATGCAGTTTTTAGAGCAAATCTTAACTATATGAAAGATGTTTCTTTCTCATGAAATGAAATGTTATTTGCAATGCAGAAGACAGATTTTCATGTTTTAGATCTTTTTTGCAGAGAAAAAATTATACTAGAGCTTCAATGCACAGAATCACTAGGTTAGAGCTTCTAAGAACACTAATTGCTGTGTTAGTGACACTAAGCAAATGAAGAGATTACAAGGCCACAGATGCTGAAAAGTTCTTTCTCAGTGAGAGAAAGGTTGGTTTATGCAATTTTAAGAGCAAATCTTAACTACATGAAACGTTTCTTTCTCATGAAAGGAAATGTTATTTGCAATGCAAAAGACAGATTTTCATGTTTTAGAGCTTTTTTGAAGAGTAAGTTATGTTAGAGCTTCAATGCACAGAATCACTAGATTAGAGCTTCAAAGAACACTAAATGCCATGTTAGTGAAACTAAGAAAATAGAATCACTATTTTTGAAGACTACAAGTCCACAGATGTTGAAAAGCTTCTTTCTCAGTGAGAGAAAGGTGGTTAATACAACTTTAAGAGCAAATCTTAACTACATGAAAGACGTTTCTTTCTCATGAAATGAAATGTTCTTTGCAATGCAGAAGACAGATTTTCATGTTTTAGAACTTTTTTGCAGAGCAAATTATGTTAGAGCTTCAATGCACAGAATCACTAGATTAGAGCTTCTAAGAACACTAAATGCCATGTTAGTGAAACTAAGCAAATGAAGAGACTACAAGTCCACAGATGTTGAAAAGCTTCTTTCTCAGTGACAGAAAGGTGGTTAATGCAACTTTAAGAGCAAATCTTAACTACATGAAAGACGTTTCTTTCTCATGAAATGAAATGTTATGTGCAATGCAGAAGACAGATTTTCAGGTCTTTAAACTCTTTTTGCAGTGTAAGTTATGTTAGAGCTTCAACGCACAGAATCACTAGTTTAGAGCTTCTAAGAACACTAAATGCTGTGTTAGTGAAACTAATCAAATGAAGGCCACAGATGCTGAAAAGCATTTTTGTCAGTGAGAGAAAGGTAGTTCATGCAGTTTTAAGAGCAAATCTTAACTACATCAAAGCTGTTTCTTTCTCATGAAATGAAATGTTATTTGCAATGCAGAAGACAGATTTTAATGTTTTAGATCTTTTTTACAGAGAAAAAATTATACTAGAGCTTCAAAGCACAGAATCACTAGGTTAGAGCTTCTAAGAACACTAATTGCTGTGTTAGTGAAACTAATCAAATGAAGGCCACAGATGCTGAAAAGCATTTTTGTCAGTGAGAGAAAGGTAGTTCATGCAGTTTGAAGAGCAAATCTTAACTACATGAAAGATGTTTCTTTCTCATGGAATGAAATGTTATTTGCAATGCAGAAGACAGATTTTCATGTTTTAGAGATTTTTTGCAGTGCAATTTATGTTACAGCTTCCATGCCCAGAAACACTACATTTAGAGCTTCTAAGAACACTAAATGCTGTGTTAGTGAAACTAAGCAAATAAAGAGACTACAAGGCCACAGATGCTGAAAAGCTTCGTTCTCAGTGAGAGAAAGGTGGTCAATGAAGTTTTTAGAGCAAATCTTAACTATATGAAAGATGTTTCTTTCTCATGAAATGAAATGTTATTTGCAATGCAGAAGACAGATTTTCATGTTTTAGATCTTTTTTGCAGAGAAAAAATTATACTAGAGCTTCAATGCACAGAATCACTAGGTTAGAGCTTCTAAGAACACTAATTGCTGTGTTAGTGAAACTAAGCAAATGAAGGCCACAGATAATGAAATGCTTCGTTCTCAGTGAGAGAAAGGTGGTCAATGCCATTTTTAGAGCAAAGCTTAAGAACATGACAGACGTTTCTTTCTCACGAAATGAAATATCTTCAATGCAGAAGACAGATTTTCATGTTTTAGAGCTTTTTTGCAGAAAAAGTTATGTTATAGCTTCAATGTACAGAATCAATAGTTTAGAGCTTCTAAGAACACTAAATGCTGTGTTAGTGAACTCAGCAATTAAAAAGACTACCAGGCCACAGATGCTGAAAACCTTCTTTCACATTCAGAGAAAGGTGGTTAATGCAATTTTACGAGCAAGTCTTAACTACATGAAAGATGTTTCTTTCTCATGGAATGAAATGTTATTTGCAATGCAGAAGACAGATTTTCATGTGTTAGAGCTTTTTTGCAGTGCAAGCTATGTTAGAGCTTCAATGCACAGAATCACTAGTTTAGAGCTTCTAAGAACACTAAATGCTGTGCTAGTGAAACAATGCAAATGAAAAGACTACAAGTCCACAGACGCTGAAAAGCTTCTTTCTCAGTGAGAGAAAGGTGGTCAATGCAATTTCTAGAGCAAAGCTTAAGTACATGAAAGATGTTTCTTTCTCAGGAAATGAAATATCTGCAATGCAGAAGACAGATTTTCATGTATTAGAGCGTTTTTGCAGTGCAAGTTATGGTAGAGCTTCAATGCATAGAATCACTAGTTTAGAGCTTCTAAGAACACTAAATGCTGTGTTAGTGAAACTAAGCACATGAAGGCCACAGATGCTGAAAAGCTTCTTTGTCAGTGAGAGAAATGTGGTTAACGCAACTTTATGTTCAAATCTTAACTACATGAAAGACGTTTCTTTCTCATGAAATGAAATGTTCTTTGCAATGCAGAAGACAGATTTTCATGTTTTAGAACTTTTTTGCAGAGCAAGTTATGTTAGAGCTTCAATGCACAGAATCACTAGATTAGAGCTTCAAAGAACACTAAATGCCATGTTAGTGAAACTAAGCAAATGAAGAGACTACAAGTCCACAGATGTTGAAAAGCTTCTTTCTCAGTGAGAGAAAGGTGGTTAATGCAACTTTAAGAGCAAATCTTAACTACATGAAAGACGTTTCTTTCTCATGAAATGAAATATGTGCAATGCAGAAGACAGATTTTCAGGTCTTTAAACTCTTTTTGCAGTGTAAGTTATGTTAGAGCTTCAACGCACAGAAACACTAGATTTAGAGCTTCTAAGAACACTAAATGCTGTGTTAGTGAAACTAAGCAAATAAAGAGACTGCAAGGCCACAGATGCTGAAAAGCTTCGTTCTCAGTGAGAGAAAGGTGGTCAATGCAGTTTTTAGAGCAAATCTTAACTATATGAAAGATGTTTCTTTCTCATGAAATGAAATGTTATGTGCAATGCAGAAGACAGATTTTAATGTGTTAGAGCTTTTTTGCAGAGCAAGTTATGTTAGAGCTCCCAATGCACAGAATCACTAGTTTAGAGAGCTTCAAAGAACACTAAATGCCATGTTAGTGAAACTAAGCAAATGAAGAGATTACAAGGCCACAGATGCTGAAAAGTTCTTTCTAAATGAGAGATAGATGCTAAATGCAATGTTAAGAGCAAAGCATAAGTACAAGAAAGATGTTTCTTTCTCATGAAATTAAATGTTTTTTGCAATGCAGAAAACAGATTTTCATGTTGTAGATCATTTTTGTAGAGAAAAAATTATACTAGAGCTTCAATGCACAGAATCACTAGGTTAGACCTTTTAAAGAACACTAAGTACTTGTGTTAGTGAAACTAAGCAAATGAAGGCAACAGATGCTGAAAAGCTTCTTTCTCAGTGAGAGAAAGGTTGGTTTATGCAATTTTAAGAGCAAATCTTAACTACATGAAACGTTTCTTTCTCATGAAAGGAAATGTTATTTGCAATGCAAAAGACAGATTTTCATGTTTTAGAGCTTTTTTGCAGAGTAAGTTATGTGAGAGCTTCAATGCACAGAATCACTAGATTAGAGCTTCAAAGAACACTAAATGCCATGTTAGTGAAACTAAGCAAATAGAATCACTATTTTTGAAGACTACAAGTCCACAGATGTTGAAAAGCTTCTTTCTCAGTGAGAGAAAGGTGGTTAATACAACTTTAAGAGCAAATCTTAACTACATCAAAGAAGTTTCTTTTTCATGAAATGAAATGTTATTTGCAATGCAGAAGACAGATTTTCATGTCTTTAAACTTTTTTTGCAGTGCAAGTTATGAACAACTTCAACGCACAGAATCACTAGTTTAGAGCTTCTAAGAACACTAAATGCTGTGTTAGTGAAACTAATCAAATGAAGGCCACAGATGCTGAAAAGCATTTTTGTCAGTGAGAGAAAGGTAGTTCATGCAGTTTTAAGAGCAATTCTTAACTACATCAAAGATGTTTCTTTCTCCTGAAATGAAATGTTATTTGCAATGCAGAAGACAGATTTTCATGTTTTAGAGCTTTATTGCAGTGCACGTTTTGTTACAGCTTCAATGCACAGAAACACTAGATTTAGAGCTTCTAAGAACACTAAATGCTGTGTTAGTGAAACTAAGCAAATAAAGAGACTACAAGGCCACAGATGCTGAAAAGCTTCGTTCTCAGTGAGAGAAAGGTGGTCAATGCAGTTTTTAGAGCAAATCTTAACTATATGAAAGATGTTTCTTTCTCATGAAATGAAATGTTATTTGCAATGCAGAAGAAAGATTTTCATGTTTTAGATCTTTTTTGCAGAGAAAAAATTATACTAGAGCTTCAATGCACAGAATCACTAGGTTAGAGCTTCTAAGAACACTAATTGCTGTGTTAGTGAAACTAATCAAATGAAGGCCACAGATGCTGAAGAGCATTTTTGTCAGTGAGAGAAAGGTAGTTCATGCAGTTTGAAGAGCAAATCTTAACTACATGAAAGGTGTTTCTTTCTCATGGAATGAAATGTTATTTGCAATGCAGAAGACAGATTTTCATGTTTTAGAGATTTTTTGCAGTGCAATTAATGTTACAGCTTCCATGCCCAGAAACACTACATTTAGAGCTTCTAAGAACACTAAATGCTGTGTTAGTGAAACTAAGCACATGAAGGCCACAGATGCTGAAAAGCTTCTTTGTCAGTGAGAGAAATGTGGTTAACGCAACTTTAAGTTCAAATCTTAACTACATGAAAGACATTTCTTTCTCATGAAATGAAATGTTCTTTGCAATGCAGAAGAAAGATTTTCATATTTTAGAACTTCTTTGTAGAGCAAATTATCTTAGAGCTTCAATGCACAGAATCACTAGATTAGAGCTTCTAAGAACACTAAATGCCATTTTAGTGAAACTAAGCAAATGAAGAGACTACAAGTCCACAGATGTTGAAAAGCTTCTTTCTCAGTGAGAGAAAGGTGGTTAATGCAACTTTAAGAGCAAATCTTAACTACATGAAAGACGTTTCTTTCTCATGAAATGAAATGTTATGTGCAATGCAGAAGACAGATTTTCAGGTCTTTAAACTCTTTTTGCAGTGTAAGTTATGTTAGAGCTTCAACGCACAGAATCACTAGTTTAGAGCTTCTAAGAACACTAAATGCTGTGTTAGTGAAACTAATCAAATGAAGGCCACAGATGCTGAAAAGCATTTTTGTCAGTGAGAGAAAGGTAGTTCATGCAGTTTTAAGAGCAAATCTTAACTACATCAAAGCTGTTTCTTTCTCATGAAATGAAATGTTATTTGCAATGCAGAAGACAGATTTTCATGTTTTAGATCTTTTTTGCAGAGAAAAAATTATACTAGAGCTTCAATGCACAGAATCACTAGGTTAGAGCTTCTAAGAACACTAATTGCTGTGTTAGTGAAACTAATCAAATGAAGGCCACAGATGCTGAAAAGCATTTTTGTCAGTGAGAGAAAGGTAGTTCATGCAGTTTGAAGAGCAAATCTTAACTACATGAAAGATGTTTCTTTCTCATGGAATGAAATGTTATTTGCAATGCAGAAGACAGATTTTCATGTTTTAGAGATTTTTTGCAGTGCAATTTATGTTACAGCTTCCATGCCCAGAAACACTACATTTAGAGCTTCTAAGAACACTAAATGCTGTGTTAGTGAAACTAAGCACATGAAGGCCACAGATGCTGAAAAGCTTCTTTGTCAGTGAGAGAAATGTGGTTAACGCAACTTTAAGTTCAAATCTTAACTACATGAAAGACGTTTCTTTCTCATGAAATGAAATGTTCTTTGCAATGCAGAAGACAGATTTTCATGTTTTAGAACTTTTTTGCAGAGCAAGTTATGTTAGAGCTTCAATGCACAGAATCACTAGATTAGAGCTTCTAAGAACACTAAATATACAAAAATACAAAAAGACAAAAATACAAAAAATACAAAAAGACAAAAAGACAAAAAGACAAAAAGACAAAAATAACATTAAGCTTTCCTGTAGCTCAAATAGTAGAGCATGGCGCTAGCAACGCCAAGATCATGGGTTCGATTCCCAGGGAAAGCAAGAGTTGATCAAATGTAAAAACTGTAACTTGAATGCTATGTAAGTCGCTTTGGATAAAAGCGTCTGCTAAATGCATAAATGTAAATGTAACTAAATGCCATGTTAGTGAAACTAAGCAAATGAAGAGACTACAAGTCCACAGATGTTGAAAAGCTTCTTTCTCAGTGAGAGAAAGGTGGTTAATGCAACTTTAAGAGCAAATCTTAACTACATGAAAGACGTTTCTTTCTCATGAAATGAAATGTTATGTGCAATGCAGAAGACAGATTTTCAGGTCTTTAAACTCTTTTTGCAGTGTAAGTTATGTTAGAGCTTCAATGCCCAGAAACACTAGATTTAGAGCTTCTAAGAACACTAAATGCTGTGTTAGTGAAACTAAGCAAATAAAGAGACTGCAAGGCCACAGATGCTGAAAAGCCTCGTTCTCAGTGAGAGAAAGGTGGTCAATGCAGTTTTTAGAGCAAATCTTAACTATATGAAAGATGTTTCTTTCTCATGAAATGAAATGTTATGTGCAATGCAGAAGACAGATTTTAATGTGTTACAGCTTTTTTGCAGAGCAAGTTATGTTAGAGCTCCCAATGCACAGAATCACTAGTTTAGAGAGCTTCAAAGAACACTAAATGCCATGTTAGTGAAACTAAGCAAATGAAGAGATTACAAGGCCACAGATGCTGAAAAGTTCTTTCTAAATGAGAGATAGATGCTAAATGCAATGTTAAGAGCAAAGCATAAGTACAAGAAAGATGTTTCTTTCTCATGAAATGAAATGTTTTTTGCAATGCAGAAAACAGATTTTCATGTTGTAGATCATTTTTGTAGAGAAAAAATTATACTAGAGCTTCAATGCACAGAATCACTAGGTTAGACCTTTTAAAGAACACTAAGTGCTTGTGTTAGTGAAACTAAGCAAATGAAGGCAACAGATGCTGAAAAGCTTCGTTCTCAGTGAGAGAAAGGTTGGTTTATGCAATTTTAAGAGCAAATCTTAACTACATGAAACGTTTCTTTCTCATGAAAGGAAATGTTATTTGCAATGCAAAAGACAGATTTTCATGTTTTAGAGCTTTTTTTGCAGAGTAAGTTATGTTAGAGCTTCAATGCACAGAATCACTAGATTAGAGCTTCAAAGAACACTAAATGCCATGTTAGTGAATCTAAGCAAATAGAATCACTATTTTTGAAGACTACAAGTCCACAGATGTTGAAAAGCTTCTTTCTCAGTGAGAGAAAGGTGGTTAATACAACTTTAAGAGCAAATCTTAACTACATCAAAGAAGTTTCTTTTTCATGAAATGAAATGTTATTTGCAATGCAGAAGACAGATTTTCATGTCTTTAAACTTTTTTTGCAGTGCAAGTTATGAACAACTTCAACGCACAGAATCACTAGTTTAGAGCTTCTAAGAACACTAAATGCTGTGTTAGTGAAATTAATCAAATGAAGGCCACAGATGCTGAAAAGCATTTTTGTCAGTGAGAGAAATGTAGTTCATGCAGTTTTAAGAGCAATTCTTAACTACATCAAAGATGTTTTTTTTTCTCATGATATGGAATGTTATTTGCATTGCAGAAGAGATTTCCATGTGTTAGCTCTTTTTTGCAGAGCAAGTTATGTTAGAGCTTCAATGCACAGAATTACTAGTTTAGAGCTTCTAAGAACAGTAATTGCTGTGTTAGTGAAACTAAGCAAATGAGACTACAAGGCCACAGATGCTGAAAAGCTTCTTTCTTAATTTTAAGAGCAAAGCTTAAGTACATGAAAGCTGTTTCTTTCTCATGAAATGAAATGTTATTTGCAATGCAGAAGACAGATTTTCATGTTTTAGAGATTTTTTGCAGTGCAATTTATGTTACAGCTTCCATGCCCAGAAACACTACATTTAGAGCTTCTAAGAACACTAAATGCTGTGTTAGTGAAACTAAGCACATGAAGGCCACAGATGCTGAAAAGCTTCTTTGTCAGTGAGAGAAATGTGGTTAACGCAACTTTAAGTTCAAATCTTAACTACATGAAAGACGTTTCTTTCTCATGAAATGAAATGTTCTTTGCAATGCAGAAGACAGATTTTCATGTTTTAGAACTTTTTTGCAGAGCAAGTTATGTTAGAGCTTCAATGCACAGAATCACTAGATTAGAGCTTCTAAGAACACTAAATGCCATGTTAGTGAAACTAAGCAAATGAAGAGACTACAAGTCCACAGATGTTGAAAAGCTTCTTTCTCAGTGAGAGAAAGGTGGTTAATGCAACTTTAAGAGCAAATCTTAACTACATGAAAGACGTTTCTTTCTCATGAAATGAAATGTTATGTGCAATGCAGAAGACAGATTTTCAGGTCTTTAAACTCTTTTTGCAGTGTAAGTTATGTTAGAGCTTCAACCGCACAGAATCACTAGTTTAGAGCTTCTAAGAACACTAAATGCTGTGTTAGTGAAACTAATCAAATGAAGGCCACAGATGCTGAAAAACCATTTTTGACAGTGAGAGAAAGGTAGTTCATGCAGTTTAAGAGCAAATCTTAACTACATCAAAGCTGTTTCTTTCTCATGAAATGAAATGTTATTTGCAATCCAGAAGACAGATTTTCATGTTTTAGAGATTTTTTGCAGTGCAATTTATGTTACAGCTTCAATGCCCAGAAACACTAGATTTAGAGCTTCTAAGAACACTAAATGCTGTGTTAGTGAAACTAAGCAAATAAAGAGACTGCAAGGCCACAGATGCTGAAAGCCTCGTTCTCAGTGAGAGAAAGGTGGTCAATGCAGTTTTTAGAGCAAATCTTAACTATATGAAAGATGTTTCTTTCTCATGAAATGAAATGTTATGTGCAATGCAGAAGACAGATTTTAATGTGTTACAGCTTTTTTGCAGAGCAAGTTATGTTAGAGCTCCCAATGCACAGAATCACTAGTTTAGAGAGCTTCAAAGAACACTAAATGCCATGTTAGTGAAACTAAGCAAATGAAGAGATTACAAGGCCACAGATGCTGAAAAGTTCTTTCTAAATGAGAGATAGATGCTAAATGCAATGTTAAGAGCAAAGCATAAGTACAAGAAAGATGTTTCTTTCTCATGAAATGAAATGTTTTTTGCAATGCAGAAAACAGATTTTCATGTTGTAGATCATTTTGTAGAGAAAAATTATACTAGAGCTTCAATGCACAGAATCACTAGGTTAGACCTTTTAAAGAACACTAAGTGCTTGTGTTAGTGAAACTAAGCAAATGAAGGCAACAGATGCTGAAAAGCTTCTTTCTCAGTGAGAGATAGATGCTAAATGCAATGTTAAGAGCAAAGCATAAGTACAAGAAAGATGTTTTCTTCTCATGAAAGGAAATGTTATTTGCAATGCAAAAGACAGATTTTCATGTTTTAGAGCTTTTTTTGCAGAGTAAGTTATGTTAGAGCTTCAATGCACAGAATCACTAGATTAGAGCTTCAAAGAACACTAAATGCCATGTTAGTGAATCTAAGCAAATAGACTCACTATTTTGAAGACTACAAGTCCACAGATGTTGAAAAGCTCTTTCTCAGTGAGAGAAAGGTGGTTAATACAACTTTAAGAGCAAATCTTAACTACATCAAAGAAGTTTCTTTTCATGAAATGAAATGTTATTTGCAATGCAGAAGACAGATTTTCATGTCTTTAAACTTTTTTGCAGTGCAAGTTATGAACAACTTCAACGCACAGAATCACTAGTTTAGAGCTTCTAAGAACACTAAATGCTGTGTTAGTGAAACTAATCAAATGAAGACCACAGATGCTGAAAAGCATTTTTGTCAGTGAGAGAAAGGTAGTTCATGCAGTTTTAAGAGCAATTCTTAACTACATCAAAGATGTTTCTGTTTCATGAAATGAAATGTTATTTGCAATGCAGAGACAGATTTGCATGTTTTAGAGCTTTATTGCAGTGCACGTTTTGTTACAGCTTCAATGCACAGAAACACTAGATTTAGAGCTTCTAAGAACACTAATTGCTGTGTTACTGAAACTAAGCTAATGAAGAGACTACAAGTCCACAGATGCTGAAAAGCTTCTTTCTCAATGAGAGAATTGTGGTAAATGCAATTTTAAGAGCAAAGTTTAAGTACATGAAAGATGTTTTTTTTTCTCATGATATGGAATGTTATTTGCATGCAGAAGAGATTTCCATGTGTTAGCTCTTTTTGCAGAGCAAGTTATGTTAGAGCTTCAATGCACAGAATTACTAGTTTAGAGCTTCTAAGAACAGTAATTGCTGTGTTAGTGAAACTAAGCAAATGAGACTACAAGGCCACAGATGCTGAAAAGCTTCTTCTTAATTTTAAGAGCAAAGCTTAAGTACATGAAAGCTGTTTCTTTCTCATGAAATGAAATGTTATTTGCAATGCAGAAGACAGATTTTCATGTTTTAGAGCTTTTTTGCAGAAAAAAAAATTATAATAGAGCTTCAAAGCACAGAATCACTAGTTTAGAGCTTCTAAGAAGACTAAATGCTGTGGTAGTGAAACTATGCAAATGAAGAGACTACAAGTCCAAAGATGCTGAAAAGCTTCTTTTCTAAGTGAGAGAAAGGTGGTTAATACAAATTTAAGAGCAAAGCTTAATTACATGAAAGATGTTTCTTTCTCACGAAATGAAATATCTGCAATGCAGAAGACAGATTTTCATGTTTTAGTGCTTTTTTGTATAGAAAAAATTATACTAGAGCTTCAATGCACAGAATCACTAGGTTAAGAACACTAAGTGCTTGTGTTAGTGAAACTAAGCAAATGAAGGCCACAGATGCTGAAAAGCATTTTTGTCAGTGAGAGAAAGGTAGTTCATGCAGTTTGAAGAGCAAATCTTAACTACATGAAAGATGTTTCTTTCTCATGGAATGAAATGTTATTTGCAATGCAGAAGACAGATTTTCATGTTTTAGAGATTTTTTGCAGTGCAATTTATGTTACAGCTTTAATGCCAGAAACACTAGATTTAGAGCTTCTAAGAACACTAAATGCTGTGTTAGTGGAAACTAAGCAAATAAAGAGACTACAAGGCCACAGATGCTGAAAAGCTTCGTTCTCAGTGAGAGAAAGGTGGTCAATGCAGTTTTTAGAGCAAATCTTAACTATATGAAAGATGTTTCTTTCTCATGAAATGAAATGTTATTTGCAATGCAGAAGACAGATTTTCATGTTTTAGAGCTTTTTTGCAGAAAAAGTTATTTTATAGCTTCAATGTACAGAATCACTAGTTTAGAGCTTCTAAGAACACTAAATGCTGTGTTAGTGAAACTAAGCAAATGAAGTCCACAGATAATGAAATGCTTCGTTCTCAGTGAGAGAAAGGTGGTCAATGCCATTTTTAGAGCAAAGCTTAAGAACATGACAGACGTTTCTTTCTCACGAAATGAATATCTTCAATGCAGAAGACAGATTTTCATGTTTTAGAGCTTTTTTGCAGAAAAAGTTATATTATAGCTTCAATGTACAGAATCACTAGTTTAGAGCTTCTAAGAACACTAAATGCTGTGTTAGTGAACTCAGCAATTAAAAAGACTACCAGGCCACAGATGCTGAAAACCTCTTTCACATTCAGAGAAAGGTGGTTAATGCAATTTTACGAGCAAGTCTTAACTACATGAAAGATATTTCTTTCTCATGGAATTGAATGTTATTTGCAATGCAGAAGACAGATTTTCATGTGTTAAGAGCTTTTTTGCAGTGCAAGCTATGTTAGAGCTTCAATGCAACAGAATCACTAGTTTAGAGCTTCTAAGAACACTAAATGCTGTGTTAGTGAAACTAAGCAAATAAAGAGACTACAAGGCCACAGATGCTGAAAAGCTTCGTTCTCAGTGAGAGAAAGGTGGTCAATGCAGTTTTTAGAGCAAATCTTAACTATATGAAAGATGTTTCTTTCTCATGAAATGAAATGTATTTGCAATGCAGAAGACAGATTTTCATGTTTTAGATCTTTTTGCAGAGAAAAAATTATACTAGAGCTTCAATGCACAGAATCACTAGGTTAGAGCTTCTAAGAACACTAATTGCTGTGTTAGTGAAACTAAGCAAATGAAGAGATTACAAGGCCACAGATGCTGAAAAGTTCTTTCTCAGTGAGAAAAAGGTTGGTTTATGCAATTTTAAGAGCAAATCTTAACTACATGAAACTTTCTTTCTCATGAAAGGAAATGTTATTTGCAATGCAAAAGACAGATTTTCATGTTTTAGAGCTTTTTTGAAGAGTAAGTTATGTTAGAGCTTCAATGCACAGAATCACTAGATTAGAGCTTCAAAGAACACTAAATGCCATGTTAGTGAAACTAAGAAAATAGAATCACTATTTTTGAAGACTACAAGTCCACAGATGTTGAAAAGCTTCTTTCTCAGTGAGAGAAAGGTGGTTAATGCAACTTTAAGAGCAAATCTTAACTACATGAAAGACGTTTCTTTCTCATGAAATGAAATGTTATGTGCAATGCAGAAGACAGATTTTCAGGTCTTTAAACTCTTTTTGCAGTGTAAGTTATGTTAGAGCTTCAACGCACAGAATCACTAGTTTAGAGCTTCTAAGAACACTAAATGCTGTGTTAGTGAAACTAATCAAACGAAGGCACAGATGCTGAAAAGCATTTTTGTCAGTGAGAGAAAGGTAGTTCATGCAGTTTTAAGAGCAAATCTTAACTACATCAAAGCTGTTTCTTTCTCATGAAATGAAATGTTATTTGCAATGCAGAAGACAGATTTTCATGTTTTAGATCTTTTTTGCAGAGAAAAAATTATACTAGAGCTTCAATGCACAGAATCACTAGGTTAGAGCTTCTAAGAACACTAATTGCTGTGTTAGTGAAACTAATCAAATGAAGGCCACAGATGCTGAAAAGCATTTTTGTCAGTGAGAGAAAGGTAGTTCATGCAGTTTGAAGAGCAAATCTTTAACTACATGAAAGATGTTTCTTTCTCATGGAATGAAATGTTATTTGCAATGCAGAAGACAGATTTTCATGCTTTAGAGATTTTTTTGCAGTGCAATTTATGTTACAGCTTCCATGCCCAGAAACACTACATTTAGAGCTTCTAAGAACACTAAATGCTGTGTTAGTGAAACTAAGCACATGAAGGCCACAGATGCTGAAAAGCTTCTTTGTCAGTGAGAGAAATGTGGTTAACGCAACTTAAGTTCAAATCTTAACTACATGAAAGATGTTTCTTTCTCATGAAATGAAATGTTATGTGCAATGCAGAAGACAGATTTTAATGTGTTACAGCTTTTTTGCAGAGCAAGTTATGTTAGAGCTCCCAATGCACAGAATCACTAGTTTAGAGCTTCTAAGAACAGTAATTGCTGTGTTAGTGAAACTAAGCAAATGAGACTACAAGGCCACAGATGCTGAAAAGCTTCTTTCTTAATTTTAAGAGCAAAGCTTAAGTACATGAAAGCTGTTTCTTTCTCATGAAATGAATGTTATTTGCAATGCAGAAGACAGATTTTCATGTTTTAGAGCTTTTTTGCAGAAAAAAAAATTATAATAGAGCTTCAAAGCACAGTATCACTAGTTTAGAGCTTCTAAGAAGACTAAATGCTGTGGTAGTGAAACTATGCAAATGAAGAGACTACAAGTCCAAAGATGCTGAAAAGCTTCTTTCTAAGTGAGAGAAAGGTGGTTAATACAAATTTAAGAGCAAAGCTTAAGTACATGAAAGATGTTTCTTTCTCACGAAATGAAATATCTGCAATGCAGAAGACAGATTTTCATGTTTTAGTGCTTTTATGTAGAGAAAAAATTATACTAGAGCTTCAATGCACAGAATCACTAGGTTAAGAACACTAAGTGCTTGTGTTAGTGAAACTAAGCAAATGAAGGCCACAGATTCTGAAAAGCATTTTTGTCAGTGAGAGAAAGGTAGTTCATGCAGTTTGAAGAGCAAATCTTAACTACATGAAAGATGTTTCTTTCTCCATGGAATGAAATGTTATTTGCAATGCAGAAGAAATATTTTCATGTTTTAGAGATTTTTTGCAGTGCAATTTATGTTACAGCTTCAATGCCCAGAAACACTAGATTTAGAGCTTCTAAGAACACTAAATGCTGTGTTAGTGAAACTAAGCAAATAAAGAGACTACAAGGCCACAGATGCTGAAAAGCTTCGTTCTCAGTGAGAGAAAGGTGGTCAATGCAGGTTTTAGAGCAAATCTTAACTATATGAAAGATGTTTTCTTCTCATGAAATGAAATGTTATTTGCAATGCAGAAGACAGATTTTCATGTGTTACAGCTTTTTTGCAGAGCAAGTTATGTTAGAGCTCCCAATGCACAGAATCACTAGTTTAGAGAGCTTCAAAGAACACTAAATGCCATGTTAGTGTAACTAAGCAAATGAAGAGATTACAAGGCCACAGATGCTGAAAAGTTCTTTCTAAATGAGAGATAGATGCTAATGCAATGTTAAGAGCAAAGCATAAGTACAAGAAAGATGTTTCTTTCTCATGAAATGAAATGTTTTTTGCAATGCAGAAAACAGATTTTCATGTTGTAGATCATTTTTGTAGAGAAAAAATTATACTAGAGCTTCAATGCACAGAATCACTAGGTTAGACCTTTTAAAGAACACTAAGTGCTTGTGTTAGTGAAACTAAGCAAATGAAGGCAACAGATGCTGAAAAGCTTCTTCTTCTCAGTGAGAGATAGATGCTAAATGCAATGTTAAGAGCAAAGCATAAGTACAAGAAAGATGTTTCTTTCTCATGAAAGGAAATGTTATTTGCAATGCAAAAGACAGATTTTCATGTTTTAGAGCTTTTTTTGCAGAGTAAGTTATGTTAGAGCTTCAATGCACAGAATCACTAGTTTAGAGAGCTTCAAAGAACACTAAATGCCATGTTAGTGAATCTAAGCAAATAGACTCACTATTTTTGAAGACTACAAGTCCACAGATGTGAAAAGCTTCTTTCTCAGTGAGAGAAAGGTGGTTAATACAACTTTAAGAGCAAATCTTAACTACATCAAAGAAGTTTCTTTTCATGAAATGAAATGTTATTTGCAATGCAGAAGACAGATTTTCATGTCTTTAAACTTTTTTTGCAGTGCAAGTTATGAACAACTTCAACGCACAGAATCACTAGTTTAGAGCTTCTAAGAACACTAAATGCTGTGTTAGTGAAACTAATCAAATGAAGACCACAGATGCTGAAAAGCATTTTTGTCAGTGAGAGAAAGGTAGTTCATGCAGTTTTAAGAGCAATTCTTAACTACATCAAAGATGTTTCTGTCTCATGAAATGAAATGTTATTTGCAATGCAGAAGACAGATTTTCATGTTTTAGAGCTTTATTGCAGTGCACGTTTTGTTACAGCTTCAATGCACAGAAACACTAGATTTAGAGCTTCTAAGAACACTAATTGCTGTGTTACTGAAACTAAGCTAATGAGAGACTACAAGTCCACAGATGCTGAAAAAGCTTCTTTCTCAATGAGAGAATTGTGGTAAATGCAATTTTAAGAGCAAAGTTTAAGTACATGAAAGATGTTTTTTTTTCTCATGATATGGAATGTTATTTGCATTGCAGAAGAGATTTCCATGTGTTAGCTCTTTTTTGCAGAGCAAGTTATGTTAGAGCTTCAATGCACAGAATTACTAGTTTAGAGCTTCTAAGAACAGTAATTGCTGTGTTAGTGAAACTAAGCAAATGAGACTACAAGGCCACAGATGCTGAAAAGCTTCTTTCTTAATTTTAAGAGCAAAGCTTAAGTACATGAAAGCTGTTTCTTTCTCATGAAATGAAATGTTATTTGCAATGCAGAAGACAGATTTTCATGTTTTAGAGCTTTTTTGCAGAAAAAAAAATTATAATAGAGCTTCAAAGCACAGAATCACTAGTTTAGAACTTCTAAGAAGACTAAATGCTGTGGTAGTGAAACTATGCAAATGAAGAGACTACAAGTCCAAAGATGCTGAAAAGCTTCTTCTAAGTGAGAGAAAGGTGGTTAATACAAATTTAAGAGCAAAGCTTAAGTACATGAAAGATGTTTCTTTCTCACGAAATGAAATATCTGCAATGCAGAAGACAGATTTTCATGTTTTAGTGCTTTTTTGTAGAGAAAAAATTATACTAGAGCTTCAATGCACAGAATCACTAGGTTAAGAACACTAAGTGCTTGTGTTAGTGAAACTAAGCAAATGAAGGCCACAGATGCTGAAAAGCATTTTTGTCAGTGAGAGAAAGGTAGTTCATGCAGTTTGAAGAGCAAATCTTAACTACATGAAAGATGTTTCTTTCTCATGGAATGAAATGTTATTTGCAATGCAGAAGACAGATTTTCATGTTTTAGAGATTTTTTGCAGTGCAATTTATGTTACAGCTTCAATGCCCAGAAACACTAGATTTAGAGCTTCTAAGAACACTAAATGCTGTGTTAGTGAAACTAAGCAAATGAAGTCCACAGATAATGAAATGCTTCGTTCTCAGTGAGAGAAAGGTGGTCAATGCCATTTTTAGAGCAAAGCTTAAGAACATGACAGACGTTTCTTTCTCACGAAATGAAATATCTTCAATGCAGAAGACAGATTTTCATGTTTAGAGCTTTTTTGCAGAAAAAGTTATATTATAGCTTCAATGTACAGAATCACTAGTTTAGAGCTTCTAAGAACACTAAATGCTGTTGTGTTAGTGAAACTAAGCAAATGAGACTACAAGGCCACAGATGCTGAAAAGCTTCTTTCTTAATTTTAAGAGCAAAGCTTAAGTACATGAAAGCTGTTTCTTTCTCATGAAATGAAATGTTATTTGCAATGCAGAAGACAGATTTTCATGTTTTAGAGATTTTTTGCAGTGCAATTTATGTTACAGCTTCCATGCCCAGAAACACTACATTTAGAGCTTCTAAGAACACTAAATGCTGTGTTAGTGAAACTAAGCACATGAAGGCCACAGATGCTGAAAAGCTTCTTTGTCAGTGAGAGAAATGTGGTTAACGCAACTTTAAGTTCAAATCTTAACTACATGAAAGACGTTTCTTTCTCATGAAATGAAATGTTCTTTGCAATGCAGAAGACAGATTTTCATGTTTTAGAACTTTTTTGCAGAGCAAGTTATGTTAGAGCTTCAATGCACAGAATCACTAGATTAGAGCTTCTAAGAACACTAAATGCCATGTTAGTGAAACTAAGCAAATGAAGAGACTACAAGTCCACAGATGTTGAAAAGCTTCTTTCTCAGTGAGAGAAAGGTGGTTAATGCAACTTTAAGAGCAAATCTTAACTACATGAAAGACGTTTCTTTCTCATGAAATGAAATGTTATGTGCAATGCAGAAGACAGATTTTCAGGTCTTTAAACTCTTTTTGCAGTGTAAGTTATGTTAGAGCTTCAACGCACAGAATCACTAGTTTAGAGCTTCTAAGAACACTAAATGCTGTGTTAGTGAAACTAATCAAATGAAGGCCACAGATGCTGAAAACCATTTTTGACAGTGAGAGAAAGGTAGTTCATGCAGTTTTAAGAGCAAATCTTAACTACATCAAAGCTGTTTCTTTCTCATGAAATGAAATGTTATTTGCAATGCAGAAGACAGATTTTCATGTTTTAGAGATTTTTTGCAGTGCAATTTATGTTACAGCTTCAATGCCCAGAAACACTAGATTTAGAGCTTCTAAGAACACTAAATGCTGTGTTAGTGAAACTAAGCAAATAAAGAGACTGCAAGGCCACAGATGCTGAAAAGCCTCGTTCTCAGTGAGAGAAAGGTGGTCAATGCAGTTTTTAGAGCAAATCTTAACTATATGAAAGATGTTTCTTTCTCATGAAATGAAATGTTATGTGCAATGCAGAAGACAGATTTTAATGTGTTACAGCTTTTTTGCAGAGCAAGTTATGTTAGAGCTCCCAATGCACAGAATCACTAGTTTAGAGAGCTTCAAAGAACACTAAATGCCATGTTAGTGAAACTAAGCAAATGAAGAGATTACAAGGCCACAGATGCTGAAAAGTTCTTTCTAAATGAGAGATAGATGCTAAATGCAATGTTAAGAGCAAAGCATAAGTACAAGAAAGATGTTTCTTTCTCATGAAATGAAATGTTTTTTGCAATGCAGAAAACAGATTTTCATGTTGTAGATCATTTTTGTAGAGAAAAAATTATACTAGAGCTTCAATGCACAGAATCACTAGGTTAGACCTTTTAAAGAACACTAAGTGCTTGTGTTAGTGAAACTAAGCAAATGAAGGCAACAGATGCTGAAAAGCTTCTTTCTCAGTGAGAGATAGATGCTAAATGCAATGTTAAGAGCAAAGCATAAGTACAAGAAAGATGTTTCTTTCTCATGAAAGGAAATGTTATTTGCAATGCAAAAGACAGATTTTCATGTTTTAGAGCTTTTTTTGCAGAGTAAGTTATGTTAGAGCTTCAATGCACAGAATCACTAGATTAGAGCTTCAAAGAACACTCAATGCCATGTTAGTGAATCTAAGCAAATAGACTCACTATTTTTGAAGACTACAAGTCCACAGATGTTGAAAAGCTTCTTTCTCAGTGAGAGAAAGGTGGTTAATACAACTTTAAGAGCAAATCTTAACTACATCAAAGACGTTTCTTTCTCATGAAATGAAATGTTATGTGCAATGCAGAAGACAGATTTTCATGTCTTTAAACTTTTTTTTGCAGTGCAAGTTATGAACAACTTCAACGCACAGAATCACTAGTTTAGAGCTTCTAAGAACACTAAATGCTGTGTTAGTGAAACTAATCAAATGAAGGCCACAGATGCTGAAAAGCATTTTTGTCAGTGAGAGAAAGGTAGTTCATGCAGTTTTAAGAGCAATTCTTAACTACATCAAAGATGTTTCTTTCTCATGAAATGAAATGTTATTTGCAATGCAGAAGACAGATTTTCATGTTTTAGAGCTTTATTGCAGTGCACGTTTTGTTACAGCTTCAATGCACAGAAACACTAGATTTAGAGCTTCTAAGAACACTAATTGCTGTGTTACTGAAACTAAGCTAATGAAGAGACTACAAGTCCACAGATGCTGAAAAGCTTCTTTCTCAATGAGAGAATTGTGGTAAATGCAATTTTAAGAGCAAAGTTTAAGTACATGAAAGATGTTTTTTTTTCTCATGATATGGAATGTTATTTGCATTGCAGAAGAGATTTCCATGTGTTAGCTCTTTTTTGCAGAGCAAGTTATGTTAGAGCTTCAATGCACAGAATTACTAGTTTAGAGCTTCTAAGAACAGTAATTGCTGTGTTAGTGAAACTAAGCAAATGAGACTACAAGGCCACAGATGCTGAAAAGCTTCTTTCTTAATTTTAAGAGCAAAGCTTAAGTACATGAAAGCTGTTTCTTTCTCATGAAATGAAATGTTATTTGCAATGCAGAAGACAGATTTTCATGTTTTAGAGCTTTTTTGCAGAAAAAAAAATTATAATAGAGCTTCAAAGCACAGAATCACTAGTTTAGAGCTTCTAA
>JBCAMP010000195.1:0-17835 GCA_039654775.1 Spinibarbus caldwelli | reverse complement strand
AAGTTTTTTTATAATAATGTTGAAAGAAGACTCTTCTGCTCACCAAGGCCTGCATCTATTTTATTAAAAAATACAGAAAAATCTCTAAAAATTGTGAAATATTATTACAATTTAAAAACAACTGTTTTACTATGTGAATATCTGTTAAACTGTAATTTATTTTCTGTGATCAAAGCTGAATTTTCAGGCCATCATTACTCCAGTCTTCAGTGTCACATGATCCTTCAGAAATCATTCGAATATGCTGATTTGCTGCTCAAGAAACATTTCTGATTGTCATTAATGTTGAAAAACAGCTGTGCTGCCCAATATTTTTTGTGGAAACCGTGATACATTTTATTTTTTCAGGATTCACAGATGAATAGAAAGTTCAAAAGAATCTTTTGTAACACTATAAATGTATTTACTGTCACTTTTTGATCAATTTAATGCATCCTTGATGAGTAAAAAGTATTAATTTCATTAAAAAAAAAAAAAACACTGATCTCAACAGTAGTGTAGATGACCTCAAAGCTAACAGGACATGGGACTAATCCCCAAATCTCATTCATGTACATTTAAAAATGCCACAATTGTGAGTAAACGGACAATATCATTTTCAACTGTCCCTTTAAAAGATTACAAAAGTTAATAAGGATTGATGTAACTGTCATGCACTGATGCTCAGACTGAATTCTCCATGACATGAACCATGTTGTGCGTCCTTTATCCATTACACTGTCAAACTCTGAGTGCTCTCCACAGCGTCTCATTATGAACTGGTGTATGTATGTATCATCCAGTCATTCTCTAACTATTGAAGCAGCTCTGCAGATGGCAGCACTCAGTACCTGCAGATCCCCAGGAGTGTCGCATACTTGTGTTTGCTGGAAATGCATTTGTGTTTCTGTTCAGACGGGCTCAGGAGACACAGAGACTGTTCTAGATGTCATTCAGTAGAAACATGCTTTAATAAGAGAGCAGAGAGCGCAGGTCAGTGCCCTATACACTATAGAGGAGAAAAGAGAGAATCAAAGGGAAGATGAAGAGTAGAAGAGCCTCACCTGCTCAGAAACACAACTACAGGACCCAGAAGATAGGATAGATATGTTTTATCGTGATCTCAGTGCTGATTGTAATGGCATCTGACAGGAATCAGTGCATTGACTATAAAAAAAGTCTTTGGAGATCTAAGTCTCACAAACATATGAACATCATTGCATTATACAACAATCGACCAAGCGGCATTTACTTTGAATAAATATGTCACAAGCAAATCAATTCCAAAAAAAAAAAAGAAAAGTGTTAGATTTGAAATGAGGTGAAACAATAGAAAGGATAAAAATCTCAATCTTAAAAAGAAAACAAAAAGTATTTGGATGCCTTCTGGTTGTCAAAACATTACTCTGAAAATAAAGCTTCTTTATTGGCATTTATCATTCCTTTAAGAACCTTTAACATTTATGAACCTTTCTGTTACACAGAAGGTTCTTAAGATTATTAAGATTTAAGATTATTAAAATGTTCTTCAGACTAAGAAAAAAAATGGTTATTTTAAGAACTGATCACTGAAAGGTTTTTTTGGGAACCAAAGATGCAATAAAAGCCCTTGTGGAAACCTTTATTTTTAATTGTCGGTCCTGAATGACTTCAGGCATTCTCTAAAATCAACCAAAAACACCATTCGAAATGAGTCTGTGAATATGAGAATTAATCTGTGCAGTAAAATCCATACATGTGTAATCAAGTTTGTTTTAGGACTTTATTTAAGGGTTTGAAAAGACATCTTACTGGTCATTAAACATTCAGATTTAAAGTGACATTTCTGTTCATTATATGCAAACAGACGAGATCAGGCATGTTGTTTAGAAGAGAATGAAACAGAGATTCTGAATGTGTTTGGGAGTGACAGAAGAGTAAAATAAAAGAGTGAAACACCAGGGGAACTAAAGAAAAGAGGACCGATATAAAGACTGAAGGATGAGGAATGGAGGAGAGTGAATCTCTGTTGGCTTTAAAGTTGTCAGTAGCTTCATTTCCACTCGTCTCTGTGGAGAAATGCATCTGCGTCCCATGCTGACAAGAGTACTAGGTGTGTGTGTGTGTGTGTGTGTGTGTGTGTGTGTGTGTGCAGATTTCATGTCTGAAATGGGTTTGTGTACATTTTCTTCCATGTGTGCACTAACATATCTGTACAGTTCATCTCGCCAAATGTATATACTGAATGTATTGTTTGGGGACGTAGAGGCTTTGAGATTCTGACAAATAAAGTTTATGGGTCTAACTTAACCAGCTGTGCAGTTCTCTCAATTTATGATTATATCTGAGGACAGAAACAGCATTTATTTATTTTATTTTTTTCTCTTTTTTTTCTGTCTTATGTTGTGACATCCCATATTTTCCTCAGCATGTTTATTTGCTTGTTTATCTTTTTTCTTTTTATTCATGCATTTTTTCTTTCTTTCTTTCTTTCTTTCTTTTTTCTTTCTTTCTTTATTTCTTTCTTTCTTTCTTAATTCATTTATACAAATTGTTGATATACTTTTTCAACCAGGATTTTAGGATAATATGTGGATTTGTGTATAAAAGAAGTAGTTCTTTGTGGTTTCTTTTTATTTATTTGACTGTTTCTACACACTTTTTCTTCCTTGTTTTGCTGTTTACTTTAATTTTACCGAGCCTGACAGAGATTTTTTCAAACATACAGCAGTTCAGTCCTCAGATTTGGTTGGCTGAGTGTCTGTGTCACTCAAATCTTGATTCTGTGGCTTCTTTTGGATCTACTTTCATTGGCGGAGAAGAAATATACAAATCACCTGGCTGTTTCCATCTGACACGTAAGTTACCTGATATTAATTCCATGCTTACTGAACTGTCGTATAAGAAATGCATCACTCTCAATCATGCTGACCTGAATATAAAATCTCTCGCTTGTTTGATGCTGCTTATGTATCATATACTCTCAAATATTTTTTCCCCATTATATTAATTCAGTATAAATTGAATTAATATAATGTTACAACAAGGACCGAGATGTCGCCCGGCATGGCGCAGCCGGTGCCCCACCCTGGAGCCAGGCCCAGGATTGGGGGCTCGCATGCGATCGCCTGGAGGATGCCTGGAGATCCCCATGGGGCCCGGCCGGGCCCAGCCCGAAAGAGTGACGTGGGGCCGCCCTCCCATGGGTTCACCACCTGCAGGAGTGGTGAACCCCAAGAGGGCCGGGTACTCTGTACTGCCGTTCGGCCCGTAGGCACACATGACAGTGAGAGACCTGTCCCCGACCCGAAGGCGCAGGGAAGCGACCCTCTCGTTCACCGGGGGTAAACTCCAACACATGGCGGCTGAGCTGGTTGGGCTATGAGCAATCCCACACCAGCCCGCCGCCTCTCACCATGGGCAACTCCAGAGTGGTAGAGAGTCAAGCCTCTCTCAAGGAGTGTGGTTCCAGAGCCCAGGCTGTGCGTGGAGGTGATCCTGACTATCTCTAGTCGATACCTCTCAACCTCCCGCACAAGTGTTTTGTGGATTTGGAGAAGGCATTCGACCGTGTTCCTCGCGACGTCCTGTTGGGGGTGCTCTGGGAGTATGGGGTCCGGGGCCTGTTGCTAAGGGCTGTCCGGTCCCTGTACGACCAGAGCAGGAGCTTGGTTCGCATTGCCAGCAGTAAGTCAGACTTGTTCCTCCGGCATGTTGGACTCCGGCAGGGCTGCCCTTTGTCACCGGTTCTGTTCATAATTTTTATGGACAGAATTTCTAGGCGCAGTCAAGGGCTGGAGGGTGTCCGGTTTGGGGATCTCACGATTTCGTCTCTGCTTTTTGCGGATGATGTTGTCTTGTTGGCCTCATCAGACCAGGACCTTCAGCATGCTATGGGACAGTTTGCAGCCGAGTGTGAAGCGGCTGGGATGAGAATCAGCACCTCCAAGTCCGAGGCCATGGTGCTCAGTCGGAAAAAGGTGGTTTGCCCACTTCAGGTTGGTGGAGAGTTCCTGCCGCAAGTGGAGGAGTTTAAGTATCTTTGGGTCTTGTTCACGAGTGAGGGAAGGATGGAACGGGAGATTAACAGACAGATCGGTGCAGCTTCTGCAGTAATGCGGTCGATGTACCGGTCTGTCGTGGTGAAGAAGGAGCTGAGCTGCAAGGCGAAGCTTTCGATTTGCCGGTCAATCTACGTTCCTACTCTCACCTATGGTCGTGAGCTGTGGGTCATGACCGAAGGACAAGATCCCGGATACAGGTGGCCGAAATGAGCTTTCTCCGCAGGGTGGCTGGGCGCTCCCTTAGAGAGAGGGTGAGGAGCTCGGTCACTCGGGAAGAGCTCAGAGTAGAGCCGCTGCTCCTCGACATCGAGAGGAGCCAGCTGAGGTGGCTCGGGCATCTGTTCCGGATGCCTTCTGGATGCCTTCCTGGGGAGGTGTTCTGGGCGCGTCCCACCGGGAGAAGACCCAGGACACGCTGGAGGGATTATGTCTCCCGACTGGCCTGGGAACACCTCAGTGTCCCCCCGGAGGAGCAGGAGGAAGTGTCAGGGGAGAGGGAAGTCTGGGCGTCTCTGATTAGACTGCTGCCCCCGCGACCCGGCTCCGGATAAGCGGAAGATGATGATGATGATGATGATATTAATTCAACCAATTTCAAGTTATACAAGATTTAACTAGACAATAATTAAAATGAATGAATGAATAAATAAATAACAATGAGTTGAAATGACATGTAGATTTCATTTGATTATACTTAAAAAATTATTATGTTTTTAAGTTGTATTAGAATATAAAAAGAGTTTTCAGTGAATAATCAGGAGTGTTTCTGATCTTCAGACTCTCACACAGCACCGTTAGTGTGTTTTACGGCCCGCATGAGGCTGCTGTGTTTTTATTGTTTTATAACTATCACTGTATGTGAATACAGAAGCTGCTTTATGAGGAAGATCTTATCAACATGAAAATGGCAGTGAGTTCTTTACGCTCCCTCACGTGTGATGTAAACGCATGAGGAGAGTGAATGACAGCTCATCAGTTGCGAAAGCTTATCCAAACAGTGGTTTGTGTTGTGAAATCAGTTTAATCACCGGATGGATTGTATTATTAAAACAGTCTGTTGCACAGAAAGATTTCTGACTTTTCTAGTTGAGCCTGTATGGGTGGATCAGTGTGAAAATAACACAGGACAGTCACAAGAGAAAGATTTTATTCTGTCTGTGTTTGATTTCCTCTGCAAGTACAGAACATTTTACATTTAAGCATTTAGCAGACGCTTTTATCCAAAGCGACTTACAGTGAATTCAGGCTATACATTTTTTTTTTTTTTGTATCAGTATGTGTGATCCCAGGAATCGAACCCACGACTTTTTGCGCTGCTAACGCAATGCTCTACCACTGAGCAACAGGAACAATGCAAGCGGAGCATTACTGGAGCGTTTCATTCACAATCCACTACAGACAATCTCACAGTAAGAGCTGATGAAATAAATAAATAAACAAATAACAATTTTATTAATCAAGGGTGCATTAAACGGATCAAAAGTGCCAGTAAAGAGATTTATATTTGTCACAAAAAAAAAAAAAAAAAAAAAAAAAGCTGTTCTTTTGAACTTTCTATTCATCTGTGAATCCTGAAAGATGAAATGTATCAGTTTCCACAAAACTATTGTGCAGCACAACTGTTTTCAACATTGATAATAATCATAAATGTTTCTTGAGCAGCAAATCAGCATATTAGAATGATTTCTGAAGGATCATGTGACACTGAAGACTGGAGTAATGATGCTGAAAATTCAGCTGCGCATCATAGAAATAAATTAGTTTAAGAGATTTTCACATAGAAAACAGATATTTGATTATTGTTGAAATAAATATTATTATAGTATAATATACTATTATTAATAGATACTATTATATATTTATTTTATTAATATTACAAGTCACTTTTTTGCCATTTTTACTTTAGAGTTTTGTACTTTTTTATTTATTTATTTATATATATATATATATATAGTTTTTTAGTTTGTTATTTCAGTACAAGTTATGCATTTAAAATGAGAAGTGTTGCCTTAGCAGCTAACTGAAATAAAAATGTTTTATTTATTTATTTATTTAATGGTCTTAATTTTAGTTTTAGTTAACTATAATGACCCTGTATTTGCATATTTGATGTCAAAAATATATTTGGTGCTTCATAAAACATTAAACATTCAGACATTAGAGATGTTCACTCAAGCATTCGATCACATTATTGTAAAATATTGTCATGAACCTCATGTAAAGTGTTGACTGCTGATGTGTGATGTCATGAAAAATGGTCTCCATAGCAACTCTCCTAAAGACACAATATATAGGTTATGTTTATATATAAATGAACAAGAAGGCCATGGTTTAAAACTGAGTCTGAATCTACTTTATCTGTTTACTGATGCATGTTTGTCTGATATCTTTACAGCCACTGTCGAACAGATGAAAACACACAGCATCAGGTGTGTGTTTGTTTTTGTGTGTGTGTGTGTGTGTGTGTGTGTGTGTGTGTGTGTGGAAGGCAGCTGTGTTTAAGTGTGGAAGGTGGGCTCTGGTTCACAAACAGCTCTATTAAAGTGAGGTCATTGTGAAGGACTGAAGAAACAGTGTTTTTCTCTCAGCTGCTGCTTTACAAACCCATAAAACAGCAGACAGATTGAGTGTTTGTCAGAGAGCAGTTCTCGAGTCTGATTATTACAGGACAGATCCTTCAGAGCTGCTTCTGTTCACATCGAGTCGGCTTGATGAGGATGATTGTGTCAAATGAACCCAAAGTGTTTGATCTGACGATGCTTGAACAGAGGAACCAGACATATTATAGTGGAATGAAGCTCAGAAAATATGTCTGGTATTTCACCCAAAAATCAAACAAAGATATATATATATATATATATATATATATATATATATATATATATATATAATATTATATTATTTATTTATATATATATATCCAAATATAAGCGTCTGCTTTTATATTTTTAATAATTGTTTTTTAAAAAATGTTGAGAACTCAAAAGTTTTGTGGGAAAACGTAATTTACTAATATAAGCATTATATTATTTGTATTATTATTTTTTTGTATTTTAAGTTAGTAGTTTACCTTTGGAGGAACATCATATTTTAACAGTATGAAGCTCAACGCTGACTCTAGTCCCTTATATTATCTTACAGCGCCATCTAGTGCTCATATATTGGCATTACCAGAGTGGCCATTCAATCACGCATGTCCACTAAAACTCAAATACAGTTTCTCCTTCACAGATTGACACATATACAATGCCGCATTCTATAATTAAACTTTATTTAGACAAAAGGTAAAAAACAAAGCAGGTGTTTGAATAAGGCAAAGGTAGATGTGTTTGACAGTCCTGGACACATCAGAGTCCTCCTCCTCCTCCAGCGAAGATGAGCTCCAGAGCAGCCTGCAGATCTCCGTTTGTGGCCGTTAGCGCTCGCAGAGCCACTTCTTCATCCTGGATGCCCATATCCCTCAACTGCTGCATCTGCGTCTGCCAGCGGCCCTAAAGACACACGCAGACGCATGCGTTAAAGCCAGTCCTCTACTGCTCTCATTTGATGGAATTAAGGACGGTTCACCCAGAAATGATCATGCTGTCAACATTTACGTCTTGAATATCTGTGCTCCAAACCACTAGAATACTGAAATAACTCTTACTGTTTATTCCGATTACACTTTAGAAAAGTGCTTCCTCAGTATTTCTCTTGTTTTCCAGTGCAAATGTCTAAAGGTTCATAAATCAAGATATATTTACTTGAGATGCAAAATGACAAGTCTGCGGTGCTAGTGCGTTTAGATCTTGAGTGCAGTGTTTGATACAGTTGACCATGCAGTTCTCATCTCACGATTGGAGTACTGTGCAGGCATTCGGGGAAATGCTCTTAAATGGTTTCAGTCTTATCTTTCTAATTTCTCTGTTTCTATTTAATATTCTATTTAATATAATCTCTGCTTCTCTGTTAATATTGGCGAATTTACGTCAAGTGCAGCTCCTCTTACCTGTGGTGTCCCGCAAGGCTCTATCCTTGCGCTGATTTTATTCTCATTGTGTGAGTCGGTGTGAGTCAGTGTGAGTGCGTGTGTGAGTGAGTGTGTGTGTGTGTGTGTCAGTGTGAGCGAGTGTGTTTGTGTGTGTGTGTGTGTGTGTGTGAATGAGTGTGTGTGTGTCACCTGTTGAGAGCTCACACCAGAGGCCTGTAGTGCCTGCTGCAGTGCTTGACTGAACAGACTGCTGCTGACGCGAGCTCCTGCTGTCTCCTGCAGAGTAAAGCACAGTGAGTGTCCTCTGAGGACTGAGGCTCTTTATGTTTTGATGTGAGCTGTGTGTTTAGTCTGTGTGTGACCTGAGCGCTGCTCTCTGGAGTGCTTGCTAAGGCTAGTGCGGATGCCAGCTCGCTCTGAGTGATGGGCCGGGGGCCTGCGGCTCCGCTGTGACCAAACGCCAGCGGTCTGGAGCCTGCAGACGCTCGCTGGGCTCTCGATGAGCCAGCTCTGCTTCCCTGCTTCAAACAACATGTATAATATTTATTCATAATACTACGAAGTATATAAAAAATACAATAATACAACTTTCCTGTTACTATAATATTAATATAATACTAATAAAACATTTCGTCACTATAATATTACTAGAAATACTAATAAAAAAACTCTCCTAATTATATTACTGTAATAATAAAACATTCACTTCACTATAATAATATTAAAAATAATAGTAATAGTAGTAATAGTAAGAATAATAACAAGAATAATAATAATGATAATAATAATTCCCTGTACTATAATATTTCTAAAATTTCCTTACTATAATATTACTATAATTAAAAAAGCATAATAATAATAATAATAATAATACAAATAATATTATTATTATTTTTATTATTCTTTAATATAACAATTATAATAATAATTCTCCTTACTATAATATTACTATAATAAAAAAATCCCTTATAATAATAATAATAATAATAATAATAATAATAATAATAATAATAATAATAATAACAACAATTAGTAGTATTAGTAGTAGTAGCATCTTTAATATAACAATTATAGAATCTCCTTATTGTAATGGTAATAACAAAAAGAATAAAAGAAAACCCTTATAATACTACTACTACTAATAATAATTACCTTTAATATAACAAGTATAATACAAATCTCCTTACTGTAATAATAATAATTCCCCTTACTATAATATTATAACAATTTATAAAATCTCCTAACTATAATATTAGTATAATAATTAAAATTATTTCTTATAATAAAAATGATGAAATTCCCTTTATTATAATTTTAAAAAACTCCTTTTACTACAACAATAATATAATAATAAAAAATAATTAAAAAAATCCTTAGAATAATAATAATAATAATTCCCTTTACTATAATAATATATATATTTTTTTTACTATAACAGTAAAAAAAAATAATAAAAATAAAAAACTCCTTACTATAATAATAAAAATAACAACAATCATCATAATTTCCCAATACACAAAATATTTTAACGTCAAAACATTTATATGTTTTACATCCAAAAGAAGGGGAAAGAAACGTACAGACTGGAAATCGTCCTCATCATCCAACAAGCCATCAAACAGAAATCCTCCTGTTTCACACACAAGACATTAAAGGCATCTGACTCGGTTTAAACAGTCATTGAGATGCTGTGTTTTATGGCTGATGTCTCAGGTTTACCTGGCATCTCACTGTAGGAGCCGGCCGCAGGGTTTCGTGATGAGCTGCTGCTGCTGGTCACTGAGTGCAGGACCAGGATGATGGCGTTGACCAGTGCAGGGTGAGACTGGATCAGCCTGAGTGAGAGAGTATGGAGATCATGTTCACCGAGGCTCTGTCAATGACTCTATCTGTGTGTGCTTTAGAGAGACTCACGTGTCCAGCAGCTTTGGGTCTGTGAACTGAACAAACAGATCTTTATCCTGGAGCACACCTGCAAAACCATAGAGCTGATGAGAGATGGACCGAATCAAACCTTACAAGCTGCAACGTGCTTCACAGTCATCATACCTAAAGCGACCGGGTCTGAGCTGAGTCCAGGTGAGGCCACGATGATCTGCTCCAGAGACTCTTTATTAGCCAGCATCTTAAACACCTGAAACCAGAGAGAGTGTGTTTCACTGATTTATTAAGATTCTCATGGCCTTCAGTGATTTTATGCTTTGAATTTATAAAAAAAAAAAAAAAAAAAAAAAAAAAACTTGAGTCCTTGTTAGATGTTACATGCACTTACTATTATAATTACAATTAATTATGCAGAATTACATGCAAGTAACCCTAATTCTAACCCTAACCATACAGTAAGTGCATGTAGTTAATTAATATTACTCAGCAGTACTTAAATGCAGGGCTCGCAAAATTTCAAAATCCCTGGTAGCCCTTCGGGCAGGTACTCTTCAGATTTTGGTAGCCCGAAAATTTAACTAGCCCAAATAAAAAAAAAAAAAAAAAAGACCTTTTTTTTTTTTTTTTTTAAATATAGAAAATCAGATAGGAGTCTAAATGTCAATCAAACATATTTTAAATACACAAATATCAACAAATATGAAGGAAGGAATTTTATTTCACTATTTACAGGGTATCTGCAGAATTTTTAAAAATAAATTTAAGGTAATTTATGAACCTTTTTAAGAGCTGCACGAGTAAAATGAACACAGTATGAGTGGGGTTGGACAACCAGTGTTGCCAACTTAGAAATTTTGTTGCTAAATTTAGCAACTTTTTAGACTATCCTAGGAATTTTTAAAATTTATTTGGCAACTTTTAGCAACTTTTGAAAAGTGATTTTCCATCCAAATTACACAAAAAGAGGAAACCAAAGATGCCTAGCAGTACACACATCACGTGAATTGAGTTTGCTGCTGTTTGCAATTGTTCAATTTAATAATAATAATAATAATAATAATAATAATAATAATAATAATAATTGAATAATTCTTTATTTATGATACACTTTATTAGTAGCTTGTACTTGTGATTGTTGATCAGTTAGTACAATGCGAAAGAGTCTAGTAATTTTCCAGGACATTATTATCCATTGTAACCCCGTAACCCAAAAACACAATGCGTAATTTAAAATGCAGGTAAAAAAAAAAAACAATATGGAAAATTCTTTCATATTAACATACTTTAGTAGATTGTGCCCTATTTTTTACAGATTTTTCTTGGAGTGTAGCATACTAACTATCTACTAATACACTGCTTAAATTGTTGAGAATGTGTAGTATTACTAGTTTACTAGCTATTAAATAAACCTAAATTGTAATCATTCAAAAATGTGTAAGTGCTCAATAATTCATTGTATTTAAAAATACAGTTATTTATATTTTAATATTATATTATGCATATTATTTTACAAACAAACTGACATATTTAAAATATATATTTTTGCTGAGATTTGATGTTGTGACACAATTTTGCGTCGTGATTATGCAATGACATCATCACACAATGACATCACAATGTCATTTAGCAACTTTTAGCAACAAATTGACCTTCCTCTAGCAACATTCTCTGAGAATTAGTTGGCAACACTGTGGACAACGTCTACGGTAACATACAGTATTAAACAATAAAATGACATGATTTACAGTTCAGATACAGGTTTTCACAAAAACAAAAATCTTATACAACAGCATTTCAGCCTTTAGACCATTTTTATGAAAAGGCATGAATGAAGCATATAAATTATTATATTAATTTAAAACGAATAAATATTGCTGTCTTAATTGTTTAGATTTTTAGAAGGCACATTAACTTCTTTCTGATTTACAACTCTGTGTTTGCTGTATAAAAACAAGGGTCGATATTTGCATTGATCTGAACATAAACAGCAAGAAAGGCTTATTGGAAATGCAGATTCATTCTCTGTCACGAGGTGGCGCTTTAGGAGCGGCTTAATATAGCGGTTTCTCAGAGAAACTCCCTGTTAGCGGCTGAACACAAAGCAGCGCCGTCCGCGCTCATAAACGCTGCTTTATCAGGTATTATAGGTAAGATGAAATAAAAATGCCAACGACACATTTCTGAGGACAGTCGGTTCCCTTCAGATACATTCACATGAAAACTGCGCCGCGTTTTGACTTGAAACCTGCAGCGCTCATATTTATTCAATTGCATCATTGCCTTTTGAAGTTTAATCCAGCTGTATCGCCATTCTAGTCTTTCCGTCCCCAACTGTAAGACCTTTTGAAATTATAGTTAAGACATTTCTTATTTTAACATTTCCATTTAACGTATTTAAAACTTTTTATGGCCTTAAGTTTGATACAACTAAATTGAAGAGTTTTAAGGACCCGCGGGAGCCCTGTATTTAAGGTAGCCCGTCGGGGAGGGCGGTGATACATTTTGGTAGCCCCACTGGAAAACACAATAGCCCCGGGACGTCGGGCTAGCGATTTTGCGAGCCCTGAAATGCATACATGACTTTTGTGGCACTTGTTATATGAACACAAAATAATCGCTGACGTGATTAGACAAAGCTAAATGGTCCAAAAATGACCATCATAGGAAATGAATGGAAAATACGAAATAAAAATACAATTACATAACTTTTTTTGGGCTACAATCTACAAATTAATCATAATAAAGTATTCTTAGATAATTTATAAATATATATATATATATATATATATATATATATATATACAAATATATAATAGCTGAATAATATTAATAATAATATTATATGGTATTACATAAGGTTTTCTTTATTTTTTTCCCACCAGAAGACATTAATCTGCTTACCATGCATTTTTAATTGTTAATTGATTTTAAATACTTTTGCTATATTTTTTAACTTAAACACTGTATTAAATGAAAATATTGATTTAAAAAAATTGTATTGTTTTATAGAAATAAATAGTGTATAATTTAGATGCAAATACTGTCTAGTACAATTAAATCCCCTCAAAATATTAAATAAATATTATTGAAACAAAATATACTACATTAATTTCATGAAAAAAAAAAAAAGCAGAATACCAGAGGGATAAAAATGTGAAGCATCTGTTATGAATTATCACACTCTGTACAGCTGCAGTTTACAAGTTATTTCAAACATGCATTCTGTAGTTCAGTGTGGAGTCAGTAATGTATGTATAAAAATGAAGAAATCGTTCTTTCATTATGATTTTTCATTCTGACACTTGTCTGGCTGAATTTATTTTTATTTATTTTTTATTTTTTGGTTTGAGTTTAAGTAAAATTTTGACCAAATATTCTGCAGTGAGTACCGCGTCTCTGTAGGCTCCACTGGAGAGCAGCGCGGCCTGAAGCGTCCTGAACTCTCTGGCAGCAGCAGATCTGTTCACCGGCTCTGAGTGAGGACAAACACGCAGAAGAATCATCACTGACATGCATCTTCACAGACTCGTATCTCATCAGAGTCCAGCTGCAAACATACCAGGCTGGACCTCCGGCTCCGGCCACGTCTTCTTAATGATATGAAGCGTCGATCCAGACTTGATCCCATAGGAGTCTAACGTCAGATCATCCTTCAGCACACAGCCGCAGTGCACAAAGTCTGGAAACACAGCAGTGTCAGACAAACACAGCAACCGAAAGGATATTAGTAACGCTACTGATCCAATCGGACCTATGAGCTGAGGGTCGGGCAGCGAGTCTGAGAGCTGCGCTGAGATCAGCTGCTTGAGTGTTGAGACCTGGTATCCTCCTGGATGGACGTCTCCAGGTTCAGTGTCTGGAAACTGAAAGACCTCCTTGGGTTTGTCACTGAGCTTCACGGAGAGATGCCATGCTGAACTCTCCATATCCTACATGAGAGAGAGAGAGAATGGGATGAGATTTATTTAATTCAAAAATATTTAAATTAAATATATATAGGACGAAATTAAATATATATATATATATATATATATATATATATATATATATATATATATATATATATATATATATAATTTTTTTATTTAAATATTTTTGAGAAAAAAACAAATATATATATATATATATATATATATATATATTTTTTTTTTTTGTATTTTTTTTTTTTATTGATTTATTTTTTATATTTTTGAATTATATCTCTGTGTGCGTGTGTGTGTGACCAAATGTCCTGACAAGGATAGTAAAACCTGAAATTTTTAATACTGACATGAAAAAAATGATTAAAAATAGTAAATGATGTTTATCTGAAAGTGTAACAATCCAAACAGGTTTTAGGGTTGGGTTAGGGGACAGAAAATATTGTTTGGTCAGTATAAAAACAATAGAAGTCTATGGAAAGTCCCCACAATTCACAGAAACAAACATGAGTGTGTGTGTGTGTGTGTGTGTGTGTGTTTTCGGTCTCATTGAGATGAATCACTCAGTCCACCTAGTAAAACTATGAAAAAGAAAGCATAGTAAATATTAATAACTAATTAAAAACTAATAAATATCAAATATAGTAAAACTATAATGTTTTATCTAGTCATTATTTATTTATTTCTATTTGGCTTCCATTATTGGAATCTAAAATATCGAATATACACATTTAAGTGTTTATTTTATTTCACTTACATACACCAAGCTTTAAAGTTTTATTCCTATCTATACTCTTAATATTTTTATGAATAAATATTTACTGAGGGGGTTTGTTCAAGCATCATTCACAATGATATATATTTAACACTTTATTCCTAAAAACATGGTGAAAATATATTTATGTTTTGGCTGTCGGCAGTATTGATTTTCTGATTTATATCCAACATTCCGTCTATAAAAACCCTTATATGTCAACAAAATCAAACTTTTGAACCTAGCTTCATCCAATGTTCATGTTTGTTCTGGAAACGTATGCAGATTAGTACATATTTATTTAGATAATGCCGCACTTAAACATAACATTACAAAATATAACATAAAAACCCGTGTAATATAAAACAGCTGTTGAATGTATTGTTATTAATCAGTTATTGTTGTTTTGAGATCAGAATGAGGAGATCGTGCTGTATTAAAGCTCAAAGAACACGAGTTTCAGATTAGCATCGATCACTTATTGATCTAAAACACAACACATTAATTCCTCATCACGGTGACATTTAATAAAACACAGCAGGACAATATCTGACCAGATTTATGGAGAACAGTTCTTCCAGCAGCAGAGACCGCGAGACAGCGATCCGACAACACAGCTGCTGCCCGGATGTGACGTCACACTGCTTCCCCTGACGCTGCGACTGAAAATAAAAGTTATATTATAAATATATAAACTTGTCTTTATATATGTTATTACCCAGCTGAATTTTTTTATTTGTTTGTTTTTTTGTTTTAATATATATTTTAATGGTTTTAGTGGTTAATAGTTGATGGTTTGTAATGTTTGTAATGGTAGGCCTATTTGTAGTGGAAACCAATAGAATTTATGCGATCGTTTCTATAGTGTTTTTTTTTTTTTTTTTTTTTTTTTCAGCAGGGTATGTGTATATTATATAGGTGATTCTATAATTGCGGGTACATTTGGTGTCCGAAGTAAGTAACTAGCTGTTTTATGGATGGTAACTTTAATATTATTACTGAAATTTTATTAGTAATTAGTTACACTACTAGTTACTGAAAAAAGTAATACAACAGTAACTAGTTACTGCCCAACACTGTTTACTACAGAACTAATCATAAATGTGACCCTGGAGCACAAAAGCAGTCATAAGTAGCACAGGTATATTTGTAGCAATAGCCAACAATACATTGTATGGGTCAAAATTATCCATTTTTCTTTTATGTCCAAAATCATTAGGATATTAAGTAAAGATCATGTTCCATGAAGATATTTTGTAAATTTCCTACCATACATATATTAAAACTTAATTTTTGATTAGTAATATGCATTGCTAAGAACTTCATTTGGACAACTTTAAAGGTGATTTTCTCAATATTTAGATTTTTTTGCACCCTCAGATTCCAGATTTTCAAATAGTTGTATCTCAACCAAATATTGTCCTATCCTAACAAACCGTACATCAATGGAAAGATTATTTATTCAGCTTTCAGATTATGTATAAATCTCCTTTTGACTGGTATAGTTTTAGGTTTTTTTTTTTTTTTTTTTTTTTTTTTTTTTTAATTCAACTATTGTTCAGAAATACGAATGTGACAAGAACATATGCCAAGTAAAAGAGCCAGGGGTTCAAGCATGGCCAAACAATACATAGCAATTACAAATCAAAAGAGAAAGAGTGAAATAATAATAATAATAATAATAATAATAATAATAATAATAATAATAATAATAATAAAATAAATAATAATAATAATAAAATAAAATAAATAAATAAATAAATGAGAAAAATAAGATAAATAAAATAAATAAACAGATCACGTAACAATAAATATACTCTTCCCTCAAAACAAATGATCAAATAAAAATTATACAAAAACACCAAAAAGAGAGCATACATTTAAAGGTTTAGTTGCCTTTTTATTAAAATAGATAGATAAAGATTTAATATAAATTTTAATATCTTCTTGGAAGTAAGAAAAGTGGAGGATAACTTTCATAACCTTGCCTTTGTGGATTTTGACTGGTTTAGTGGTCCAGGCGGAACTGTGACGTCATCAGACCGGAGCGAGCGCAAGAATGATGTAGGAGTGGTTTTGCGCAAAAGCATCGCGAGCGAGCGCTGTTTCACTCCGCTTTACGAACAAAGCACGCGCTTTCACACAGAACTCCAGCTGAGAAGAGTCGAGTCTTCTGAGCGGATCTTTGTCTTATTAGCCTGACTTCACTGCTGGAATGGTAAGTGCTTTAACATGCTCTGAATACACATCATTCACAGAGATCCGTGTCGAGTTACGGCAAAACACGGCTCGCTTTCTAGAAACAAAGACGCAGTTTTGCGGGATTCATCGGGAAAATGAATCAATGAACTGGAGTCGTTTGGGATTGTGTTGTTTTTGAGGAGAGTTTGAGATTCAAAGTTCCCTAATAGTGCTTTAATAATGTGATGGGCTTCATTTCAATGGTTTCTGGATAAACAGACTCTGCTTTATTGCATCCAGGGTTTGAGTTTTTGTATTTTAAGGTTTTTAGATCCTCCCCCAAACCCTGTAAAAACCCCAGACCGGTCTTTGTTTAAAAGCACCACACCCCTGCTGGACTCTGCTGGACTCTGCTGGACTGGACGAGTCTGGATCTGGACTTTACCTTCAGCACTGATGAGATTCCAGCTGATTCAGCATCAGATGATCTGGGCTGACATTACATCTGTAAAGCATTAGATCATCATGTCGGGAGCTTTTATTATGAAGGTCTAGACAAACTCTTAAACTTCAGAGACTGCCTGAACCCGAGACCAGACCTCTAATTAACACAAATTAAACGTTAAAACACTTTGAACTCCAACAGCACCTGAAATGAGCTCTCAACTTTTTCTTTTCTTTTCTTTTCTTTTCTTTTCTTTTCTTTTCTTTTCCAAGAAAATAGAAATATAAATGTTTATAAATGTTTCCAAGGAAAAAAATATATTCTTTAATATAATTTTATTTTAATTATAAATTATAATGTTATATATTTATTGTCTATAATTTTCAAATGTTTATTTTATTTTATTTTATTTTATGTAACTTTTGGAATAATCATTTTAACCTTCAAGGAGTTGATTTAGAATTCTGAACTCTTTTGTGCCAAACTCAGTTAGATTATTAAAAATAAATAAATAAATAAATTGCATTTTAAAGTACTTCTGTATGATATATATATATATATATATATATATATATATATATATATATATATATATATATATTATATATATATATATATATATATATACTTTAATCATTCTAAAGTTATTATTATTATTA